>JANIJG010012052.1:61748-93229 GCA_024611175.1 Megaceryle torquata | reverse complement strand
ACAGAGCCTGGCCCAGGCTGCCCAGAGAGGTTGTGGAGTCTCCTTCTCTGGAGACTTTCCAGCCCCACCTGGATCTGCTCCTGCGTGGGCTGCCCTGGGTGACCCTGCTCTGGCAGGGGGCTTGGACTCGATCTCCAGAGGCCGTGTTGAAAACTTTTCTTCCATGTGCTGAGATATGATCTCCAGAATGAGCTGCTCCATTACCTTTCCAGGGATGGAGGTGAGGCTGATTGGTCTGTAAATACCAGGGTCTTCCTTCTTGCCTTTTTTGAAGACTGAAGTGACATTGGCTTTCCTCCAGTCCTCAGGTACCTCACCTGTTCTCCGTGATCTTTCAAAAATGATGGAGAGTGGCAGGACAACAACATCAGCCAGATCCCTCAGCACTCGTGGGTGCATCCCATCAGGGCCCACAAATGATAACACATCCTTCACATCTGCAGGAAAATTCATTTTAAATTTTGATTTTTTTACTATAAGGGTTCAGTTTCCCCAGCCATGCTGGGCTGGGAAAAGTGGGGGTGTGGAGTCAATACCACTCAAAGCAAAAAAAGAAAAAATCATCTGGTACCTGTAAACCTCGGGCTGAAGCAATCCTCGAGGATTGCTTCCTTTGGGAATTGTTTGTGGTGCCATTTCAGAGACTTACCCATGGAACAAGTTGAAAAAATAAAAGGAAGGGGGAGAGGGGAAAGCGCCTTGGTGCTGGAGTCCAGCTCTTGATATTCAGGCTTTGTTCTTATTAAAAATTATTTGGAGCTTTCAGCAGTTCTGGATTAAGTCAGGTGATGTGGTTTGTGCCTGTCCCTCAGCTGCAGAGCAATCCCCAGCCCCCACATCAAGGTCCAGCCCTTGGTCCTGGTACAACAACAGGACAAGTTCTTCATATTAGCAAAGAGCTGTGTGTCTCCGTGTGAGTTTTCAGGCCCACTCAGGAACAAAACTCCTGTGAGACCACTGCCCTTGTTGGGAAGGGTTGTGGCTGAGCCACTGACTCTTGGCTGAGCTCTGTTGCTTCCAAGTCATCAGGAGCTGTGGTAGCCTGGAGTTGGGCAGCAGTTTCTCACCAGAGGATGAAGTTGAGGAGACCAAAGCAGATGATAACCATACTAAATCCAGTCCTCTCTACTCTGGGGTCCACAAATAGCTGCCTTGAACCCCTGCAATGCAAACCCCCTCTGTTGCCATCTGCTTCTTGCTGAGGTTAATGCCCTTGACGTTAGGCTGCCTTGAATAAAAATAAGTTGCTCTGCACTTTATCACAAAAGCGTAAAGCTGAATCAGTGAATTCTCAGTTAACCATTAACACTTAAAACTGATTATTTTTCCATCTCTCCAGCTGACAGTTTCAAGTAAATCCATTAGTAAATGAAACCAGTGCAGCACTGGGTACCGGTGCTGTTTTGATTGCTTATCGTCAATCCTGCTTCCGTGCTAATTCCTGGCAGGATACAGAAGATGACTTTCCATCTTGCCATATGACCATTAATTTTTGTTAGTCCCATGGAAACAGGGCTGGCTGCTGACTGCAGCACTGCTCCAAGTGCTTTGCAATTGGCCATCTAAGCTGTTTGCCCTCTTCTCTGTGGGATCTGTGAGATGGTAATCATCTCATGAAGATCACTGTCTGTGCTGCCTCTTAATGGTCTGATGTGGTTTGAGCTGTCCTTCTATTACCTGCTGGAAACGCATTCAAATTGGTCTTCAAATAGAGAAAACACTTTGGTTTTCTAGGAGCCCAGTCCTGTAAGGTTTTATGTTCCATTCCCAATTGCAGTGACGTCTGAATCATTGCTCCTTCGGGGTGAAGAAGGTGCAGACTTTCACCTTTGCAAACAACCTTCTCAACCTGCCTTTCTTGCTTGATGAGTCATGGGCTTTAGTGTCCTGATTTCACACCAAGACGACTGCTCCGGAGGAATGATGAACTCCACATCATCTGATAGCTTTTAGCATTTTTGCTGCTTATCAAAAGGGGAATGAAGTTTTGCTCAGAAGAGCCAACAACTGTTCAAGTCTTCACGAGAAACCTCTTCCTGCATTTGAATCTCACTCTAGTGAATTATGTTACTTTAGTGAGGAAATCTTTGTGGGGTTTTTTCCCCTCTTTGACCAATTTTCTTTGATTTTTGGACATATTCTTTACTCTGCTTTTTTTATTATTATTATTTTTGCTTTGCTTTTTTGTTTTATTTTGGTTTTTTTTCTGCTTTAATTTCACCTCATTGCTCCAGATAGGTGGACCTAAAGAAAGGCAGCCTGGCTGATTGCAGAACTGGACTGTGAGGGTTTTTTTTGGGGGGAGGGGGGGGGGCTGGTTTGGGTTTTTTTCACTGCTATTGCTGATTTTTTTTTTTTTTTTTACTTGCTTTTTTTTCTTCAGTTTGACTTATGGTCTAGGAATCTGTTGCGGGCAAATTTATCTCAAAGTACCCCAAATATTTACCTGCTAAATGTTGTGTGCACATAACTGCCCTGTATTTATAGATTGTGTGCTCATCTCCAAGGTGAAACTGAGGCTTCTCCTATAGATTTGGTTATTGCAGTTGTCTGCATCTAGCTCTGAAGAAAAGTTCCTTTCTCAAGGTTAGTTTACCCTGCAAATTGGGCAGGCTTGACACAAAACGAGGTGGAAAAGTTGCTGGCATTATATGTTTTAGCCTACAAGTATTTTTGACAGGGTGATTTTATGGGGTTTTGGATGCAGTGTGGGTTTTTTCTTCCTGTCCACCAAATCTACTGGCATGTGGCAGTAGCTTTCTAGGAAGAAAAAGAAAATACAAAGCTGCTTGAGACAGTTCTGTTTGGTTTTAGTCTAACCCAAACCAGTAACATTTCAAATGAAAACCAAACCCAAACCAAAACACTTCCCAGTTTGTCCTAATGAACATTTTAGTGTCTGGATCAAAATTAGACTCAAAATGAAGCTTTGCTAAGGTCTGTTTGGTGGGACTGACCTCTCCCACCAACACGGGCTCCAGGCATTTGCAAGCACCTAATTTCAGGACTGAAAGCTTGGTTGGTCCCTGATCTGATGGGCATAGAGAGCGACATCGCACGCAGCTTTTAACCTGGAGATAACACCCTGCTGAGCCCGTGCTCTGTGCAGCTCTGTCTGTCCCTTACGGACTGACAGCCGCCCGCAGCACTGATGTCCCTGCTCTGAACTCCTTTCAGTCTGCGATGAGCACTCGGACTACAAAGATGCGAAGCTGCTGTACCGCTTCCGCAAGGACGACGGGACCTTCCCGCTCAGCAAGGACGTGAAGGTGTTCATCAGAGGGCAGAGCCTTTATGAGAAGTACGTGAGTCCTTCCCCTGCAAAGCAACTCTTAGCGAGGGGTGCTGGGAGTGTGGTCTGGCGCCTGTGCTTGCTGAGGGTGCTCTACAGCTTTCCGCTTCCTTCTCTGCACCTTGTGCTGTACTGGGGGAAAGGCTGTTTTCTGAGCCCTGTCAGGGCCCTGGGACAATCAGCCTCTTTGGGGCTGGGTCAGGAGCTGTGCTTTGAACTAATGGATGCTTTCAAAGGCTCCATCTGGGTCCCGTCTGCAGTGCTCCTGGGATGGGCATGTTCAGTGGCAGTTCCCAGCACTGTCCCAGGCTCCCTGGGTGAGCTGCTTTCACCAGCGCTGTCAGGAATTATGTCCCACCAAAACCAGCAGGGTATAGGATCTTCAGCATCCTTGTGGGGCCTGGATCCCTGCACCTTGCTTAACATATTTGCAGAATTTGTAATGAAAAACCTAATTTTCAGAAAGTAAAGAAAACTCCTCCCCCCTCCAAGTGCTTGGTTCTCTTTGTGTTGATTGTTTCTGGTTCTAAATGCAAGCCTTCTGTCCAGATGTCTCACGAGTCCTTTTGTCAGACTGGACTCGACCGCAGCCCACCTTCTGGACCCATTTCCTTTAACAACCTCTTCACATCATCTCAAACTGTGGCAGTCAGATTCATAAACTGGCACTGAGGAAGAGATCCCTCAGCCAGGCGGGTGGCAGTTTTGTGGGTCTCCGTGCCCCTCTGGCAGTTGTGCATCCCTCATACTTCACTTTTGCTCGGCAGTGGCGGCCATGGGTGCAGGGAGAGCATCCAGCGCGTCTCACGCCTGAGCCCACTGCACCCTCTCGTGGAGATGCTGGATTTAGCTCTCGCACATGCTGCAAACTGGACAGGAATTTACCAAAACGCATCCTTCTCCATCAGCTTGGGCTCTCTGCTGTTCAGTGCGTGCATTCAGACTCTTGCTTGGCTTTCCCCTGAGGTCTTCAGCTGAGGTCACGACTGAACTGGTTTTGCTGAAGCTGCTTCCTCTGCTGTGATGAAGATTTACAAGACTGCCCGACAGCAGCTCTGCATTTCAATTTCTCCTCTCACTGCTCCCAGGCAGCAATGGTTTGGCTGCAACGCTTTGCCTGCTTCTCTTGGCCTCGCTTCGCTTGGCTGCAGCTCCTGCGTGGGATGTTGGGGCTGCACAGCATCACGGGAGCCTTGTCCCACCTCTGTGCCAGGCTGGTGAGCATGGAAGAGTCCATTCTGAAGGTGAGAGAGGAGAACTTGGTGAAGTACCAGAGAACTTTTCTGGGCTGCGAGATGATTGACTGGCTCATTCAGGAGGGAGAAGCGGAGAACCGAAAAGAAGCAGTGGAGCTGGGACGGGCGCTGCTGGAACACGGGATCATTCAGCATGGTGAGCAAGGGTCTGGCTGGAGCTGGAATGGAAAGCAGGAGATGAGCAGAGTTATCAAGGCTGTGCTAGGAACAAATCCCCATTCATGTCATCCAACAAGTGCTGGTCAAGTGCCCACTTGGAGATGGCAATGGGGCCTTTTAGTTCTATGTTTGGAGCTGGTGACCTTTGAAATTGGAGCAATATTCCACCACCCACAGAGGCTTTGAGTTGAAATCTGAGCTATTGCTCTTCAGTTCTTCAAAGGCTCTGGCTGCAGGAATGGGATCCACCCCTGGGTTTGGAGGGCTGGGTTGTGAGGATGTAAAGTTCAGCTTTGCTTGGCTGGGGATTGAAACCATCTGCAGGAATTAAACCTTCAGAAGGCAGGGAGTCTTCTGAGTGACCTGGGACAGGGGCAGGGAGGGCTGTGATTCAGGGATGCACTCCTGGGGATGGCATCTCTGGGGGAGGTGGCCCTGCTCTTCCTCCTTCCCTGCAGCTACTGTCCTCAAAGAGAAGAAGTGCAGTAGGACACAGAGGCATTGAAAGCATTTCATCTGGGTCCCTCGGTATATTTACTATATAATTTTCATGCCCCCTCGGCCTCTTCCTCCTCCCCTGTTCTCTCCTAGTCTCCAACAGGCATCACTTCTTTGACAGTGACATCCTCTACCAGTTCTGGATCAACTTCCGTCGGAGACGTCGTCTCACTGAATTACTCAACGAGAACTCTTCTCGTGCGCTCTCCGAGAGCCCAGACAGCCCCTTCTGCCTCCGCAAGCTCAACCCGGACCCAGGCAACACCAGCTTTCTCTCTGGTAACTGTGGATGAGTTTGTGGAAGGGTGTAAAAGAATTACATTGCATTAGCAGAGTATCCCAGGGCTGAGGGTGTTGCTCCAGCAGCGTGGGCTGTTCCTTCAGGCCCCCTGTGAAGCGACCACTCATCCCACTGGGTTATGGTGGATCTCATGCTGCAGTGACAGCCTCTGTCACAGCAACCCATCCCAGGAAAATAACTCCACTTACTATCAACTCAGCTCGTGATCTTTCTTTGAAGCTGGTTTTATACTTATGAATCTCAAAAGCCACCTTTGGTGCGTGCTTTACCTTTCAGATGTGGGTCAGGCTGCTGGGGGAAGTTTGTTCTTTTAAATGACTCTGTTCTTTCCTCAGGTAATTATTTCTGCTTCTTTCAGTCCAGACCAACAAGGAGATAAAAATCGTCTCAGCGGTTCGAAGGAGCAGCATCACTTCTCTTGCTGGAAACTCCAGCACCTACTTCAGCACTACTCCCACACCAGTACTCCCTCCTGTGGCTGAGTGCAACCCCAAATCAGGTCTGGCCTTCTGCATTGCCCTGTTATTGCACGGGTTACATCTTCAGGGCAGGAGCTACCCCAGACATCAGGTCCAAACCCAGCCACTGTCACCTCTGACTTGTAAGAGGGAGAGGGTCAGCCTCACCTCTGAGGCTTGGTTTGAAAAGTTATAGAATCACAGAATGGTTTGGGTTGGAAAGGACCTTTAAAAATCCTCTAGTTCCAAACCCCCTGACATAGGCAGGGACACCTCCCACTAGACCAGGTTGCTCAAGGTCCTATCCAACCGGGGTCTTGAACGTGTCCAGTGATGGAGCATCCACAACTTCCCTGGGCAACCTCTTCCAGTGTCTCACCACCATCATAATGAAGAACTTCTTCCTAATTTCCAGTCTCAATCTCCCCTTTTCCAGCTTGAAGTCATTACCCCTTTGTCCTATCACAATACGCCCTTAGTTGTGCAAGAGTTTTGAAAACCACAGAGATGAATGCAAAGGTTTCTCTGTGTGGTAACCATGGCTGGCCTAACAACTGTTCTCCAGCCCATGGTAATGCCCAGACTGCCTTGTTATGGGCTTTACTGGACAAAACCCCTTGATTCTGATAGATTCTGTCACCTTCTGCTCTAGTGTTAAAGAGACCTGTCACCACTGAAGAGCTCCTGTCCCCTGGGGCCCCCTACATCAAGAAAACGCTGACTGTAAGTGACCACAGCGAATGGAATTGCTAACCCGACAGTACCACGCTCCCTGGCTGATCTTTGATAGCTTTCAGTCTGTCTGACCTCTGTGTGCTGAAACTTTGATTGCATGTCACATCATCGTGGCTCTTGGGTGGTGCATCTCGGTGCCTGCAGATGTTCTTGTGGGTGAAAATGTGCAGCCTCTTCTTTAGCCTAATGTATATTAAAGGAGTAGGTCAGGAAAGAGAATGTTTCCCAGACAGAAAAAAAAAAAAAAAATCCCATTTACATTTCATCTGGCTTCATTCTCTAGAATCAATCAAGTCTTGTGACAGTTGAGGCTTTGACACTCATCCCATGTCACACAGGTACCAGCTCTCTGCACGGCTTTGTGCATCTTCCAGGTGCCTGCTGCAGATCAGATACGTTGATATGATCTGCCAGCATCTGATGGAGCAGCACTTGAAGGGGGACCAGCCCAGGGCCACTTTTCTTAGTATGGCTTTTTTTTTTTTTCATGGATAAAAGAAATGTGCCACAAAATCCCCAGGATGCTGCAGGGAACCAGAGTTTGGAGCTTTTTGCTTTTCTATTTATTTCTAAAGCTGTCAAGGCAGGACTGTGGGTTGCTGGGTGTGAATGTTGCAAGACAGTTCCTGCCCTGTGGATCTTCTTGGGCTTGTTTATTTTTGTGTAAAACTTCTTGGCCCTTTCTTGCCTGCTTTTGAAAGGAGGAATCTCACAGGGGGCCAGTTTAGGAAGCGTGAGGACTGTCTCACCATACTGGTTTGACACAAGTGGAGTTACAGAGGAGCTGTGGATCAGGTTTCCAAATTAATTGGTGGGAAGGAGTAAGAAAAATAAAGCTGGTGATTAGGGTGGCATGTACGAGGACGTGCTGTTCGTTCTCCTCCTCAGTGCTCTTGCCCTGCCCTTCAACTCTGCCAGCCTGGGCCTTTCATGGCTCATTTCCTTCTGCTTAGCTCTGCAGTTGCTGTTATTTATTTATATGGGTAATGTGCAAAGTCCTTTGGGAATTCCTTTTCTCTTTTAGTTGCATCAGATGGCCACAGTAGCCCAGCAAACTGCTCTGACAGAGATCAGAGTGGGAAAAATTAAGAGTGGCCACTTCCACCCTGGAAGTGCTCTCCTGTGCCAAGGAAGAGGCACCGTGTGGTGCTCTGGAAATGTTCTCACCGCGCTCTTGGTGCATGCCTTGCGCTTCAACTTCATGCTGCCTGTGCTTCACTCTGCTGTACTTGCTGACAGGGAACATTAATCAGAAAGCAGCTTTGCAGAGAGTGATTACTCTCTGGTTCCATGTCTCACTTGGTGCACAGCCCTTTCTCTCCCACCCCTGACAGATTTGGATCATGAGCAGAGCTCTTCATCTCACCAGGAGCTGTCACACCTCCTCTAGCCGGCCCATTCCTTGGTTTTTACAGCCCTTTTTGTTCTGCTTGTAGATTGTGGGGGATGCAGTGGGCTGGGGTTTTGTGGTCCGAGGAGGAAGACCTTGCCATATCCAGGCAGTGGACCCAGGAGGACCCGCTGCTGCTGCAGGGATGAAGGTACTTCTGATTCATCATAGTGACTTAACAGGAAGCAGGACTGAAGTCCTGCTTGAGCTTTTCAGGCTGAACACATCTTCTGTGATAATCACATCTCCTGCCATGGAGATGAGTATGAGTCGGCTCGGGGAGTTCTGGCAGTGCTGGGGGAGGATGCTGTTGCAGTGAAAACATCTGCCTTTTGCCAGGGCAGCTAAAACCACAAAAACTCCGTCAAAGCTAAGCTGTCCTGTGGCAGACTTTGGAGCTCTCAAAACTGTTTGAGCTGCTAAAAATAAAGCAGAGAGTTCCCCTACTCTGCGCTGGTGAGACCTCACCTGTGTCCAGCTCTGGAGTCCCCAATACAAGAAGGATGTGGACCTGTTGGAGTGTGTCCAGAGGAGGGTCACAAAAATTATTAGAAGGCTGGAGCACCTCTCCAAAGGAGAGACAGGCTGAGAGAGTTGGGGTTGTTTGGCCTGGAGAACAGGAGGCTCTGGGGGAGACCTTATAGTGACCTTCCAGTATCTGAAAGGGGCCTATAAGAAAGCAGGGGAGGGTCTGTTCACAAGGGTCTGCAGTGACAGGACAAGGGGTAATGGCTTTAAGCTAGAAAAGGGCAGATTCAGGTTGGACATTAGGAAAAAGTTCTTTAATATGAGGTGGTGGACACTGGAACAGGTTGCCCAGAGAGGTGGTGGAGGCCCCATCCCTGGAGACATTCAACATCAGGCTTGACAAGGCTCTGAGCAGCCTGACCTAGCTGGAGATGTCCCTGCTTATGGCAGGGGCGTTGAACTAGACGACCTTTAGAGCTCCCTTCCAACTCAATGCATTCTATGATTCCCAGTAACTCCAGTAACTGTGTATTACCCCAGGGAAGCAGGGAAGGAGCAAAGCTCTCTCCTGAATCACCTGAAATGTCACATCTTTAATTTTTCTCTGCCATGAACAATATGGTCTGTGTGGAGCTATTTTCTGTGTTTGTGAAAGCTTAATAACCTTAGACTGACACCTTGGTTTGATTCATCGTGTAACTTCCAGTGTTTCCAGCTCAGGTGAAGTGAACCAAGATCTTGAAACTCATTTTAGACTCAGGCTCGTATGGGGTTTGTGTGTAGAGTGAATGAAAGAAATGCTGAGTTTCACAGTTCTCTGTAAAAAAGAACCCAGCAGCAAGGGAATAATTTCTACAAGCTGATAAAACGCTGAAGTCACTCGGATATTTGAAATCCCGGGATTCTTCAGCGGCAGAGTGTGACTCCTTGTTTGCTTCAGGCAGGATTAGGAGGGGACGGATGAATTTGTTTCATTTACTCAAGAGCCCAGTTAATTTCTCCTTACCTAATTTCATTTGCTACCAAATTACTAGATGTTAATATTGTGCCTCATTTCCATCTGTGAAATGAAGCACTGCTCATAAATGAGTCTTTTTTTTTTTTTTTAACCCTGTTAGCTCAGTCTAAATCCCTTTGTTCCTTTTTTTTTATGATATAGTGATTGTAGCACAGTGATTATTAGTGTAGCTTATGGAGTGGTAATGCTTTAGGGTTTGTAGGCTTTTGTAGCAAGTTATTTGCATTGCAGCCTCTGGCTTTAGTCAGTCATGGGCAGAAGCAACTGCCATGAGGACCTCAGCTGAAGGTAACCTGCCCTTCCTCTACTTGCAGGTGTGCCAGTTTGTTTTCTCAGTGAATGGTATGTATGTTTTGCATCTGGACTATCAGACCATCAGCAGCCTCATCATGACAGGACCACGAACTCTTGTGATGGAAGTCATGGAAGCCATTGAATGAGTGAAGGAATCTCATCCCACCACTGTCTGGGGAGGCAGGAAACTCCACTGAGCAAGGATGGACTGTGGGGAGAGGGACCAAGGTTGACCATTCACTGTGAAATGTTAGCCAGGCATTTTAATATATTTTCAAATAAATACATTCTAATGGACAAGTCTCAGATTTTGATGATGTTGAAGTATTTGGCTCTACCTAATCTTGAGAGGCTTGAAGCTCTTGCAGCTCCTTTTTAATGCCAGTGGGAGAGGTCAGCACATCATAAACCCAAGCCTTAGAACAAGCCATTCACCCTGCCGAGCTGCAAGGCAGGTGGTACAAGCTGGTGTGCAGCAAGAAGTTTGATACCAAGCAAGTGAGCACGTCTGAGCTCCCCTGACTTGTCTGTGCAATCTACTGAGAACACAGTGATCTTTCCAGATGGCCCGATGAGCCGTGCCACCGACTCTGTCAAGAAAATAAAGACAGGAATAAAGTGATGTATGCTTCCTTGTAAAGAAAGGCTGAGGCTCCTGCTACCCTCTTGGCTTAGCCACGCTCACAGCCAGGCCTGGTTGCTCTTCCCAGCTCTTTCTTGACAAGGTGAGACTTCCATGGTGGTGCCTTTTGTGCCCCTAACCCCTAATAATGCTTAAATTCATTGACCAGCTTCACCTTGGCATGGAGCCAGGCAGGATCCCAATCACCATAGGCTGCTACCAACCTAGTGATGGGAGGCAGTGGGGTAAAGCAGAGACCCTAAACAGTGTCTGCCCAAAAGGAGATGTGTCAGAGTTTGAGTTTGACTGTGGGAGGGGACAGAAATGAGTAAAAGCCCCCAGACTCCAGCCCCACCCAGGCCCTGCTGCTCCCAGGATTTGCAGGCAATGCAGAAGTCCTATGTAGGCTAAATATATTAGTGAACTAAATACAGAATAACGGGTAATAACAAGAAACAGGGGAGACTTTTAGCTTTCCAGTTCACAGAGCATCCTGCTTGTGCCCACCCTGCAAGGCTGTGCATACCCAGTGGGGTGATTTACAGCACCCCTGCTTAGGGCAGGTCCCTAAATGCAGCTCTTCTGGCTCCTGACCAAGTCTTAAAACCACACAACAGTCGTTTTGATTTGTGTTGAAGTGGGAGCTGACTTTCTTGGCAAATCTGGTGTCAGCTGTGTATTAGGTATTGCATTGCTGCTGGCTGCCTTTTTTCCCCCAGTATAAAGGGATATGTGCTCTCCTAGTGCTGGTGCAGAGGTAAGAGGACCACTTGGAGCACAGCATTCCTGGAACGTGGTCCAAGCAAGATGTTTGCATTGATAATCCACTGGGGTCCTCCCAGCCCCTAAGTGAAACCAGACAAGCTTTTAAGCCATCTTTCAATATAGTCACGGTTGTTATTCCCAGCACAAGCAAAACAGCAGCCATTTGCTTTTTTTGCTTTGTAAATTCTGATTTATGTTGCTGTTTGGGGAGGGCTTGAGTGTCTGGTGGCCTTGAGGTTTACTCCGGTGTGTTGGGCTTGAACTGAGCTCAAAGGTGGGAGCCCACAGCATTTTGTGGGCACCTTGGGAAAAGGAGGCCAGGAAGCAAGAACCTGAGTGTAAACACTGGAAGCAGCTCCATGTTTTTCTGATATGAACAGAGCATGAATTTTAGCTCTGGAGCTGAATTCCCCAAACGTGAAGTGCAGGAGATCTGTGCTCGTTCTGGTCTCACCTCCTCCTGGTTTAAACCAGTAAACCGTAGCAAATCTGAGCAACTACTGAAATCCAGCAGGAATTACAGTGGAGGTAATTTGTGGTAGTGACAGTAGGACAGTGACAACTCTCTCTACAGGCTACCAAATGCTCCATGCCTTGTCTTAACAAGATTTGAATTACTCCTTTTGGGGCTACTCGTATGCTAGGATGCTTTTAAATACTTACTAGGTTATAAAGCAAAATGGCAATGAGCTACCAAATATTTCTTTAGTGTGCACAAATATTTAAAAACTATAATTTTATTTTTTTCCTGAGGTGACCCTTTCAAAGATGCCCATGTTTCCAGCAGTTGAGAGTTTCTTCTCTGTTGCAATGGGAGAGTGATGGTGACAGTCCTGGGAGATACAGCTGAAAATTTGGCTTCCATTTATAATGATAAATGCCACGGAGATTTTTTGTTCCATTCCTGGCAATGAGGATAAAATCTTTCCAAAAAAACTTTGTCGTGGAGCTGGGTGGTTCCCCCAGGCACTGCTGGGGCTGGGGGCAACATGCCGGTGGAGGTCAGGGCTGTATCCTGCAGCTGGGAAGTTTGCAGCAACCATCGAGCCTCCAGTTCATGATTCAGCCTCTGGCCTTGCAAAACTTACAGATGTGCTTAATTTCCTTCAACAAATGCAGTGCAATTTGCCTTCGGTGCAAACACCGGGCTCTCAAAACTACTTAATGGGATGTGATGGGGGCTGGACTGACTTCATCCCTGGGAGTCTGACACTGGGCGGGAGCCACGACTTGTTGCTGTGCTCTAGAAAATCAGCGTGCAGCTTCCTGGACGTATATTTAGTATTTAATTAGCATCTATTTAGTGTTTATCAAAAGTTGTTTCTTGCTTTTCATAGCAGCAGTCTCTTGCTTTTCATGAACACTTTGTTTAGCTGCTGTCGGAACCAAGCCGTGCTCTCCGCTGAGTGGGGAGAGGGAGGTGGGGGAATTGCCATCCCTCTCCCCCTGCTCTCCCTCCCCTTCCTTATCCCTCCTGACGCCTGGGAATTGAACTCTCTCATCACGCCGAGGAGCGGGCGAGGCGCCTGGGCTGCTTCTCCCCCAGTTTAAGAATGTAGCTGGATTCATCGCACCTCGCGGCTGACTCCAGGGAAAGTCGCAGCGCTCCGGAGGTCTGTGGGTCGTTCCCCCCCCTTGGGGCTCAGTTCACAGGGATGCTGAGGAGGGGGTTGTGTTGGTTGGGGGTGGGAGGCGGTGGAGTAGGGAACTTCTAAAGGATTTTGTTCTCTGGGAAATTTGGAGCTGGGGCAGCACTGCCGATGCTGCCCGGGGGTGGAAGGTCTCATCCTCTCGTGGTGAAGTGGCTTCAAGACTCACCTTGACTGCAGGTCAGGTCTAAATATTGCCAGGACTGCTTTACCAATTCTTTTGGAGTGATGGCTGTGAGAAATGTGCTTTATTTGTTGGGGTGTGGGGTTTTTTTTTCTGTTTTGTTGTTAAGAATATAAAACTGCTGGAAATTGCTGCCAGAGAGGACAGTCCTTGGAAGGGTTTGCTGGCAATGGCAGTTGTCCAGGTGGGTTTTTCCCACCTGGGGGTGGATCTACATCAAGCCAGTGTTACTAACCCTGCCTGGGTTGTGGAGAGCTGTAAAAGCTCAGCCTAGAAGTGAGACTTGTGCCTGACTCTTTGAAGACTGGTGCTGGGAGAATAGAGACATTTCGTTCAATACTGGAACTGAAATACAGGGTATTTCCAGGAGAGACAGAAAGGGTTTGACAGATGTGATTTATTTCAGTCTGGTTTAGGTCCTTTAACTGGCAAAGCACTTAGGGAGCATGGGACAGGTTTAATCCCTGCAGCTGGCAACTGTGGGCTGGGTCCCTGCTGTCCCCAGTGCTGCTCATGTGTCCGGCAGTGAGCGAGCCGTGAGGTGACATTGCTTCTGCCAGCACTTCTGTGTGGAGAGGATGATGTCCTCCAGGACAAGAAAAAGTCCCCAGACTGTGGCTGTGGAGGGTGGAAATAATTCACAGTGCCCTCAAATCCCCACTTCTAGTGATGCTGAGTCAAATATGTGGCAGGGATTTTTTGCATAGCCTTTTTTGTCTTTAATCGAAGTGGCTATTTTTAATATTTCCTATACAAATAAGGTCACGTCCAACTGCCTTAACCTCCAAATCCCCTCTGGAAACACAGCTGGGGCAAGTGGGAAGTGGTGTGTTCCCCCCCCATCACCCATTTTCCAGGCCCTGCAAATACTCACCACATGCTCCATGTGTTGCTGTCTCCAATTTCCTTCCCTGGATGAGTAATGGGAGAGAGGCATCAGCATGCTGGAGGCTCTCTGCTCGCCAGCAGGCTGATGTCACTGTGGTCCCCCCCACTCCCAGGGTCCACAGCTCAGCCTAGCTGGATGGTGGCACCAGTCAGGCTAGAAATTAATGGAAGGGACCATGGAGATGCAGAGTAGAGGCTTGGGGTCCAGCAGGTAACCTGTGGAGAGGGAGCTATGCAGGGTGGGGAAGAGAGAGCTCATCTAGCCATCTATCTTCCACCACTTCAGACAGATGTAATTGTTACTCCTGCTTTATGGGGGGGGAAATGGAAATTGGAAAAGAGGCAAAACAGTGATGGGTTTGCCTCTGAGCTACGGGATGAAGTCCCTGCTCCTTATTTAGTTGCAGTAAAAATCCCCAACCTAGGAACTTACTGGATCCATCCTGGGTTCACATGGAACTCATCCAGGGTGGAAGCTCCTGGGTGAACTGGACCCTTCAGTGAGCCTGGTTCAGTGCAAGCTGGTCTTTGAATGCTGTCTAACGCTGGTTAGCACAGAAAGATCACATGCAATCCAGTGCTGCTGCCCAAGTCTGCAATCCCCTTTGCTGGCAGAGCCGTAGACAGTTGCAAAGAAATCCAGAGCAGTTTTGGTGGTATTATGAAATGGCACAAATGAGCTTTTGATTCAGGGAATGCTTCAAAACTGCAGCCTTCTCGCTCTTGTTCTGTACATGGATCTCTGCAGACAGGGCAGGCTTTACTTTTCTTGAGGTGACAGATTCCTGAAACCCACCTGTAAAATGTTTGCTGGGGTTTATTTTGTTGGGGTTTTTTTTGGTTTTTTTTTGTTTTTTTTAGAAGCAATGACTTAATTTTATTAACTGGAGAGAAAAAAAAATAAAGCAAGTGTTCCCCTTGGCTAAGGGGCTTCAGTTACACTGCAGTTGTTCTGTATAACCTGATCCTCAATCAGAAAAAAAACAACCCCAAACCAACACAACAAAAAAACCCCTCAGACTGAGCAGGGTGGTTAATATCTCCCTGTTATAACTTGCATATTTTCCCATTCATTCTTACAGCAGTTCAGATGTGATTTAAACCCCAGGAGATCATAGCTGGGTCCTTCAGGTGCATATTTATTTGTCCTTGAAAAATACTGACGTATTTGAAGGGAAATAGGCATTTGCCAGGAGCTTCTAAATACCTGTCCATCAAAATGAAAAGAAGTGAAATGTCACCGCAGACGGCAGCGGAGGAACTTGTGTATGGTCTGGTTCTGCCAAAAGCAATAAGGCTGAAATGTGCAGCACGAAAATGACAGATGCCAACGACGCGTTGCAAAAGACCAACAGAGTATGTTTGAAACCTGGTATATTGAGGCTGAGAGGAGGGGGGGGCATTTTTCCAGCAGGGTGGGTTTATGCTGAACCGAATAATTCTGACCCAAACTGAATAAAACTGGAATCAAGGCCAGCAATGGTAATTGAAGGCACTCGAGGTTGGTGGGCTGTCCTTAGCCAGCCAGTGTTGCTGATGCCACAGAAGTTACTTCTAAGTCAAACTGATCCTCTGCCATGACTGAGTCTGTAACTGCATCTGTTTTCAGTCTGTTCAGGTGAAGAAGTTAAAACAAGACTATCCCAACAAGTCCTGAATGTAACTTCTCGAGAACTCCACCACAAAATAAGAAACCAACCCCTCATTCCTAAACTGTTGATGTATAAACTCAGCGACGTCTGTGCTATCCTTCCAGCTGCATAACTGCTTTATGCCAGTGACTGCTGGGTCCTTACACCCATGGTGTGAGGAGCTTGGCTGCCAGAGAGTGCTCCTTGAAATGCTTTTCCCCATAAGATCAGTGTGTGCATCGCAGGGACACGGGCAAGATGCTCTGTTGTTGTTGTAGGCCTATATTGATCTTGGTTGTGATAATGGGAATTAATTACTTTTGTATGATTTCAACCAGATGTTGCTCTGGAGTCTATGTCTGTCCAGTGAGTTGGCCGATGTTGCTCATTTCCATGATCAGAGAATCCCCCAGTACCTATTGTACTGCTGCTGAGATTGTCCTACCAGGAGAGCAGTGCCCATCTCCAGGATCGAGCAGGCTGAGAGGAGCACAAGGTCAAATCCTTCTCGCCATCAGGTGTAGAAACACAATTTAGTACCAGTCCAAGGCACAAAACAGCTGTATTGGAGAGACCAAGAATATAAAATAACATATAGGAATTGGAGGAAAATTCATATGTGCTTTTTTCATCTGCTCTTCCAGTGCTGTCAGTGATATATAGAGCTGCAGGTCTCTGCTTGTGATCCCTTAACTGAGGACTGCAAAAACCTGGCTTTTGTCATGGTGAAATGTGACTTTCACTTCTCCTTCCTGATATTTGCCCTCTTGTAGGTCCTGGTCACCATGCTGATTCACACTTGTTTCTTCTTTGTCTGCCTGCCTGTGGTGAGCCATGTCTGGGGACGAGTGGGCCAAGGTAAGGAGCCTTCCTGCCCTTGCCCTGGGCAATTCCCTGTGGTTTGGGTGTCACCTGGGTTAGCCCAGCCCTTGCCTGAACCCTTCCCATTGGCAGTGACACAACATGTGAGAGATATTCCCAGCCACATGCAGGATTTCAGTCATCTGCTGTGCTCTGGTTCTTCTTGGTGAAGGTCCAAACAGTCTGTTCCTGCACACGAAGAGCAACGGGAGAGCAGGGGGCCCATTTGGGGAGAGTATCTCGATCCTATCCCACCCAGCAAAGCCTGTCCTCATCCCTGGCAGCAGTTCAGCGTGCTGCTCTGTCACACCAGGGATGCATTTCAGCCTGTACAGATAATGAAGGGTGCTTATGGGGGCTGCAAATGGAGCTTGAGATAGAGGAAGAAAAAGGGTGTTGCTTCTGTTAGTCAGTGTTTCTGGCCAGAGCTCTGAAACTATTGCTTCGGAAGTATATGGTGAGAGGGTAGATTTAGATTAGATATGAGAAATAAACTCCTCACTGTGAGGGTGTTGAGGCACTGGAACACGTTGCCCAGAGAGGTTGTAGGTGGCCCATCACTGAACGTGTTCAAGACCAGGCTGGATGGGGCTTTGAGCAAACTGGTCTAGTGGGACGTGACCCTGCCCATGACAGGGGGGCTGGAATGAGATGATCTTTAATGTTTCTTGCAACTGAAACCATTCTATGATAAGAAAGCACACAAGATGCCTTCCTCCTGTACCATCTAGTGCTCCAATAGTACCATAAATGACCAGAAAATACCTATAGCACCTCACCGTAGCCTTTCTGTTGTTGAAGATCCACCTTTACATTATGTTTGAACCTTCTGTGGAAGTCGTCAGCACGAAGGTTTCTAGAGAAGTGATGGCACTTCAGTGTTTGGACAGATGTGTCTCTGTGCTGTGTATCTTCCAGCCAGTCTCTGCAGTTAGGTCTGGGCTTAACTCCCTTTCAGACAGAGAGAAAGGTTCCAGCATCAAACAGCACACATCCAGCACAGGGAAGGGAAACAGTGGAGCTTTCATGGCACTGGGGTTCATTTGCATCCAGCACATAATGGTGCTTTAGAGGATGATGTCCTTTCTGATCTGTCTGGAGACATTCTTGCCTTTTTAGCTTCTGGGCTCCTAGAGTGATGGCCGATGAGCTGGACCACACTTGGCCAAAAGAAGACAGCTCCATGTTTAATGGAACTATGAATTCCCCTCATTGTTCCACGATCTTTTACCACTTCTCTTAGGCGTGATTCTGGGATTTGAATTTTTCCACCCCTCTTTCCCATGTTTTCTTTTTTCCTCTTCATATTTGCCTGGGGTGAGATGTGAATCTGAGCTTTGTTTCCCCAAAATAGTTATCTGCTTGTTGGGCAGCCTGCAGGAAGTCTCTGCAAGGAAAGGTTAAGGCACAGATGTTGGGCTGAGACAAGCGAGTCCTCACTGCTTTCTTGAGCTGTGACTTCATGGCAACGACGTCAGGAGATATCTCCACAGGGTGCCAGACCAGATTAGGGACTTGAGGAGTCCTGTGTAACATTTTGCCAGCACTGAGCCAGGTACTCCAGGGCACCCTAAGCTTTTTTTTATGAGTCACGGTAAAGAGATTGGTAAGAACTGCAAAGGAGGGGGTTGTTTGAGTGCAGATGTTTATAGTGTGCAGGCAAAGGATGCACTCACTCATTGCAAATCAGGGCAGCCTCCTGGAAAGGCAGCTGTAGGTGCAGTGGCAGGAAGGAGGGGAGATAAATCTGCTGAGTTGCCATCCTGTATCCAGACAAGTGAAAACCTTCCATAAGGTGACATTTGTACCCGAATGCAGCTATGATTTACCAAGGAATCATTGATTCAAAGAGTGACACATGAGTTCAGACATCTAGCTGGGGTTTCAATGATATCTTTGAAATCTGGAGGTGATAAGAGAATGTGCTCTTTCTTCTTTTTACCAACTTATCGTTGGTTTTGTTGTTTGCTTTGTTTTGGTTTTTTTTTTCCCTCAGGATTTGTCATTTAGTTTGATGCTTCCTGCAGCAAACTGATACAGGCTGGTGCCCATGAGTTATGGCCCTGCCAGGAACTGTTATTTACACTTTATGAGGTTTTCTTACTTTTTTTTTTTTTTTTTTTTTTTTAGTGTGGGTTTTGTTTTTTTTTTTTTTTTTCCCCTAAACCTGTCTAGTCCTTGGAGCTGCTTCTGAAATGCTCTCTCTGCAGAAGTATGGGATCCATCACTTCAGTAATTTCTGTATTTCTCAGCAGAAAGAAGAGCCTCACTGAGCCCTTTTCTCTATTTCCCTCCCATTTCAGATGTTTACACTAAACACACTTGCTGAATCTAAACATTCAGCATAAAAGCTCCCGGGAGAGTCCTCCAAGATGTGAGGGATGCAGAGAAAGCCCTCACCTCTATGGCAGGCTGTCCACTCTTTGCAGCAGTATTTACTGAGGTCTTACTCGAGAGCCTGAGAAACTCCTCTTTGCACAGGGTGGAAGCTCCAGATCTGCAGTCCCTCGTGGCAGGTTTCCCTGCAGAGGTGTAGGGGGACTGCAGGAGTTGATGTGCAGCATCAGGGGGTGTTGAGGACTTCCATGGGATGGTGAAGATTTCCTCTGCACCGCAACTTTTCCCATGTCCAGAGAGGAGATGGAATACGTGGTGGTTTGTGGGTGCAAATACAGAGGGAGGGATTGCATCCATAACAGTATGGACATGTTGTCTCCTCTCCAGGGTCAGGCCGGCTGAAACTCACTGTCCTCTCAGAAGACAGGCTCCAAATGAAATGGAAAGAGACCGAAGGGAACATCAATGGCTACAAAGTTCGGGTAAAGCCCATGGCAGGTAGGTGCATTGGACATCAGATCCAGCAGAGATCTGTGTTTGAGTGAGGGACTGAGCTCCACCTTTACACTGGTGGACAACAGGCCTTCAGTAAGATCATTCTTTAGATCTTAAGGTGATAGAAATAAGGCAGAGGGAATTACCCACTGAGTGTTCTGGTTTCAAGTGTTGATTATCTAGATCAAAACTTTCCATAGGGCAGTACAGACAAGAAGCCTTTCTGGCCACCATCAGAGGAGTCCACAGTGCCACGTCAGTGCAGGTGCAGCCCCTCTATTCTTCACAAGAAGAAGATAAAATGATCCTTCTTCATCCTAGGGGAAAGCCTTGGCCAGAAATTGTTGCTTTTTGCGACTGTGTAAGAAAAAAGAAGTGGAGAGGTTCATTGTCTGTTTCTTCTGTGGGAGCTTCCAGTATTCCCTCCGCCTGCAGGGACATGGGATGGGTAGTCCTTGACCCTGTGTGTGTGGGGCTGAGCCCCTTGACTCCCTGTCCCTGTCAAGCTCCAGCTGTCCCTGACTTTGGACACTGAACCTGGTGGTGTTGGAAGGATGTGACGTCCCTCGGCAGGGAGCAGTGGTTGGAGACAACCTTATTCTTGGCTGGTATTTGGTTTTCAGTTGCTGCTGCTCTCCCAGTGAGCCAGAGAAGGGAGCTGCCAGGCAGGAGTGCGTGCGGCAGAACTCTTGTGATCATCCACTCACTTTTAGCTCAGCCCCCACCTGTTTCCCAAGCTGGAGCAGGAGGTTTCTCATTCCTTCCCTGCCCTGCTCCTCCCTGGGCCTCAGCTCAATGGAGAGTGATGAGCATCCCCGGAATGCAGGGAATCCCCAGCACATGCCTGAGGCTTTCCCTCTGCGTAGGCTGGGAGTTCCATCTTCAAACTGGGCTGATGGGGTCAGAAAAACAACCATCTCCATAATTTAAACTTGAAGATCTTTCTTAATCAGAGGATTTTTACTCAGAGGACTTTGTCTCTCTCCCTGTGTTTTCTGTAGTACAGACCGTGGTGCAGCATTGGCTGCTGCTTTGCAGAGCTGCCTTGCTCCATCGGCTCAGTGTTGTGTGGAAACGCCCCAGTTCCTGACTGCTGGAGGCATCACAGCTCCAGGACAGGTGCCACAGCACCTGGAGGGGTCTGGAGGCAGCGCTGGCCCTAGAAATCTGTCTCCTCACAGGGAGCAGCTTCCCTTAGGAGAGGTGGGACTTGCAGAGACCACACAGTGAGACCTACTGGTATAAGTAAGGGAAGTCCCAGGTACCAGTGATGGTCTCCAAAACCACTGAGCCACTTCCTCCCATTGTCACATATGGCCTTAAGCTCATCAATTGGTTGGATGTTTTTAGCAGTATTGCCAGTAGTTGCCCAGACCAGCTTTTCACTCAGCAGCTCCTTGAGAAGTTGGTGACAGTTTCACTAATGCTGGATGGGAACTGGCTTTCCATTCTGGGCACATATCAGGGATTTGAAACCTGCTCAAATGTTCTCAACTCTAGATTGGGAAAAAGAATAAAAATTATAGATCCACAGAATTAAAAATGAAACAGGCATTGACTGAGGTCCCTAGGCAGACATTCCCTGCATTTCAGTGATGCTTTTGCTACTGTCAGCTTAAATTTAAGCTCTAACAGTCTCTGAACTGTGGTTTCATCCCACCTCAGGGGACTCGGAGCAAGAAGTCATGCTGAAAACCAAGACTCCCAAAGCCACGGTAGGGGGGTTGAGCCCTACTAAGGAATACTTGCTGCAAGTCTACGTGCTCAATAGCTCCCAGGAAGCCCTGTTTGCCAAGAGGAAATTTGTGAGTAAGTAGAGTGCTATATTTTACCACTCAGAGAGCTCCTGAGGCTTTTGGAGATGTGGCTCCTAAAAGCTCCTCCTCCTGAGTATGCCCTGTAGGCTATGCTGCAATCACAGACCCTGTTACAATTTTGGTTGGGAGGTTAGAAAGGGGGGGTGATGAAGACCCAGGAGGTGAAGGTTGGACTGTCACTCACTGCCCTGTCTAGATTGACATTCTCTCCCTGTTTTTGGTCTTCCTGCAGTAGAGGAGCTAAAAAATGCATCCCAGAATAGAAATAACCGAAGAAACTCAGGAGCCGCGTCAGGAAAGAATGTCACCTTTTCGGGGAGCTCAGCAGCTGAGCCCAGTGGGGTGGCAGAGGCCACCCCACCACCCCTGAACACCATCTTGACACAGCCAGGTGGGTACAGAGCTGTCCCTAAAGCCACTCATGCCCTTCTCCCTCAACCCCTAGTTCATCAGGGACATGCATTCAGTGAGCCATGCTAGCCCAGTCTCACCTCTTGTGTGCATCTCTGAACTACAAGAACACAGCAAGGAACCTAAAAACATTTTCCCCTCAGGTCGGCAAAACTGTCCAGCCTGACAAAGCACATCCATGTGTTCCTGGGGCTGACAGGTATTCAGCTTAAGCAGATACAATCCAATCCTTCAACATAGAGTAGATCCTCTGAGAACAAGCTGCTCCCAAGGCACTGGGGCTAATGATGCTTGATTTCCTTGGCTGCAGATGGTCTACAAGAAGGTGTGAGCTCTCCTCTGTGGCCTGCATATAACTGAATAGATTCTCGTGTGTCTTAATAGCATCACAGAATGTTAGGGGTTGGTATGGACCTCTGAAGATCATTGAGTCCAACCCCCCTGCCAGAGCAGGACAGAACTAGAGCAGGTCACTCAGAAATGCATCCAGACAGGGCTTGAAAGTCTTCAGAGAAGTAGACTCCACAACCTCTCTGGGGAGTCTGTTCCAGTGCTCTGTAACCCTTACAGTAAAGTTCTTCCTCATGTTGAGGGGGAACTTCCTGGGCTTGAGCTTGAATCCATTGCCTCTCATCCTACCACAAAGCACAAGTGAAAAGAGGTTGTCCCTGCCTTCCTGACGCCCAGCTCTTATGTATTTGTAGACATTTATTAGATCCCCAATAAATACACAAGGGCTGGGCATCAAGGTTTGCATGAGTTCAAAAAAAGCATTTGCACATGTGGATGGAGAAAAGAGCTGTCAGGGTCGTTACAGAAAAAGACTGGCACTAACAGAGGATGTTTCTGAGTCCCAGATTGCCAAGGTCTGGGGAGTACACTGGGTATCAGGTGCTATAGTATGTTTGCCCTGGTTTGTATTTTAGAAACATTATTATTCATTCATTCATTCATTCATTCATTCATTCAACATTATTTTTCATCATCAAAAATAATGGGAAGGACAAACTTTTGATGCAATCCATTACTGATGTGATTAGCTCATGAGCCAGCTCACAGCCCTCTCAGAGAGGCACGACCAAAGGTGATCTTCTCTACCTACCTGTTTGCAAAAGGCTGTAGGACTTTTATCCTCTCTGAGCCCTCTACACCTCTGTCAAGTGTTGCTAAAAGTCCAGTGATGGCTGCAGCAGGTTGCATGGGGACAGCACAGCTCGGGCCAGTGGGGTTTTTCCTCTTTGGAACACAGCAAAGGACAGAGCTGAAAAGAAAAGGAGGAAGGGGACTCAGCCAAAGGGCTCAGGAGAAACCACAAGAAACCAGCCCAGTGCAGAGGCCAGCGTGACAGAGGCTACACCAACAACCACGAGGTCACCCCAGCGCACTCCTGCAAACTCGGAGCAAGCGTCTCTAGGAAAAGAAAAACCCACGAAGGATTCATTGAGGCGAGGTGAGAGGGGTTTCAAACATGCCTTGCTCCTTCTTCCCCACTGAAGCTTCCCCTAAAGCTCACTCAATACAAGCTCTCCATCGCACTCTGTCACCAATAATTTCAAGGGTATGAATGCTGCTAATTGGGCTTTTAATTGCTAGGTCATGGTCTAGGGAACTGTCAGGAACCACTGGAGAAATTTGGAGTTCTGCAGAACATCACATATTTTAAGGCAAACTGGAACTAGGCCAAAAATTCTTTCCAGATGGTTTAATTTATTGATTTGCCAATATTTTCTCTAGTCATGTAGCCAACTCCCCCTGCTTCTGATGGATCCATGTAAGAGTTTGTAGTCTTCAACAGACTCCTTAGCCATGGACCTTCCCAAGCCTTCAGAAGGGGAGGACCACATCAGTGACGTTTGTTACCCAACCTGCTCCACCTCCTGCATTTGTTCTTCACAGTTTACAGATCACTGATCCATGATGGCCCTTCAGATTCATCAGTTGAGACTATGGCAGGGCAAATGGCTTATGGCACTGTTGAAGTGGTGGGAAAGGGACTGACCAGAGCATCCTCATTTGGTCCCTTGAGACCAGTAGGAATCCATGGCTGTGAAAAGATGAGAGTTAACCTCTTTGCAGCTCTCTGTAACTTGATGGCATCGTCTATTTCCCTCCACCGAAGATGGAAATGCCCCCATCTGAAAATTAATCAGGGAAGGTTCATTTGATCAGCAACATGTCCTGTCTTATCCTCTGTTAAGCTGCAGGCCTGAGGTGGGGGCAAAGGCAGGGCTTGAGTAGCTGTGATGCCAGCAGGTTTGTACGGAGAGAATGGATTTAATATAAAGCCATGAAATAATTATAGCCCACAGGGGATCTCGTGATGGAATGGAATTAAGCAATCACCTGCAGTTCTTGGAGACTTAGGCTAGATAGAAGGGAAGCATTGGGCTGGGGTGGAGATGTAATGGAGCTGACAGCTTGCAGAGAGCGGCGCCTGGGTCAGACACACACTTCCTGACAGCTTTAACCTGTTCTTCACAGAAATGCAGCTGCACACCACTCAATTCCTTGCTACTGAGATGGGTTACCCTTTGCCACGTGGTTTTCCCAAGATGCTGGGATGCGTCGTGTTGGCAGATGGTCCAATCCACCATCCAGAAAAGGCTTTACACTGCAGATTTCTTTTTATCTTAAAACCAAAGCAGTTTTTTTTCTCCTTTACAACCACTTCTCTCAATATCTAACCTTATCCCCTCCAGGTTCCCAGTTTCAGTGCGACACATCTGCCATGACTGATATTGTCCTGCTTGTGGATGGCTCCTGGAGCATCGGACGCAACAATTTCAAGCTCATTAAGGAGTTTCTGGGCAATTTGATTTCCCCATTCAGTATTGCCCAAGACAAGATAAGAGTAGGTAGGACACTTTCCTCTCTTCTGACCTTGGGAAGTGTGTTTGAAGGGGCCTTGCCTTCTGTTCCTGTGGTTTGGCTATGTGCTCCTCTGAGAGGCTTCTGTTCCTTCAGGGTGGGGTCCTGCTTGCTGCTCTTTCCTTGACAGCTATTCCCATCTGGCAGCAGAGCTCTGGCCTCTAGTGGCTGCAAGCCATAGCTGCACAGTGGGCAGAAGCGATGACTTCTGGGCAGCATCAGGTCGGGCATCGGTGCCGAGATACGTTTGGGACCTGCTGCCTACCTCTGCCGAGGTGCTCAGCCTCCACAGCACCGCACAGATGCGGTGGCAATGCCGACTTGGAGCGGCTTGGAGCTCAGCTGTGGACGCTGCTGCTTCCAGTTCTGAGTGCTGCTAACGCTGGCCAGGCTGCACATGAAATGGGACAGCATAAATCCCTCCTGCTCCCTGCACCCGACTGGTTTGAACCTGATTATCATTGAGACCTTACCAAATACTGCAGAGCACCACTGCAGGGGTAAGTACCACTGTACCCAGTGGGATCTCAGGCACCATCTGGCTGCTTGCATGACAAAGACCGTGCAGAGAGAAGCAGAGTCAGAAACAAATCTGCTCCCTCCAACTCCCCTTCATGATTTTCAGTATTTTATGTATTTCCCATGGCAAGCCTGACACGTCTTCCCCACAGCTGGTCTCTTCTTGCAGCTTACCTTGACTTGCATGATGCTGATAGCTCCTGCCTTCCCCAGGGCTGTCCCAGTACAGCAGCGATCCCCGCACGGAGTGGGAGCTGAGCACTTACTCAACAAAGCACCAGGTGCTGGAGGCCATGAGGAATTTGCGGTACAAGGGAGGCAACACCTTCACAGGTAACTCCACCTCGCAGGTGTCTGCTGAATGATCTATGTGGCTGCAGTGCGGGATTCCCATGGGATGACCTCCATGGGTACCAAAGCCACTGGGGGCGGAGAAAAGAGTAAAGTTGGGGGGGGTTGTCTGTGAGGCTGTAGCACATCATCCACCTCTGCTCCTCCCTAGGTCTGGCACTAACTCATGTTCTGGAGCAGAATCTGAAACCAGATGCTGGTGCCCGACTGGAGGCTGAGAAGCTGGTAATCCTCCTGACTGATGGAAAATCCCAGGATGATGCAAACCTGGCTGCTCAGACGTTGAAAAACCTGGGGATAGAGATATTTGCCATTGGTAAGATCACAGCCATGGATAAGCTGTAGGACAAAGCCGACCTACTTTTGATCTTCTAATTGAAGGTTATGTTCCCTCAACTTTGAGAGGAGTATCATGATGCTGTAAAGCTAAGGTAATGGGTAAGACCTCATTGCATTGTGGCTAAGATGAAAATTAACTCATTTAGCACAGGTAAGGGTCTTCAAAGGGGATTTTGTTTGTTTAGAAAAAACACTCATTCACACCTCCCATCCATAAAGACCTTTGTGAGCCTCAGAGACCTGTGCCAGGAGCACAGTATTCTCAGCTATGGAATTAGGCAAGAGAACATTGTATTGGGGTAGGCAGGAGACCTCCTTTGTAATTACTGCCTCTCACAACTTTCCATTTCTCTGAATAATAACATTATCTGCTCTTTGCTATCCAGCAGCGATAATGAGACATGAAACAGCCTTGAGCAGCTCTGTCCTTGATGACTAAACAATTCTGCTGGACTAATACATGGGCCATAAAGTTGCTTAGAAAACTCACCTAAAATTGCAGTCTCCCAAACTTTAAGTGCTAATTTACACCAGGAATGCACAAGTGAGGGTTTATTGTGTAGGGTTATGTAGCTAAGTGGCTGGCACCCTGATTTCTTTCATGGAGCTGCTGAGCCTCAGGTGTATGTTGGGCAGCACAGCAGACTAACATCTGTGTACCTGAAATCACTGTGAGATCTGTTCCTGGCTGGGCTCTTTGCCTTTCCTCACTGGTTAGAGGAAGATCATTTTGTTTGGTCTTTAACATCAGGACCTGAGTGTTAATCTCAACAGCGCGCTGGTTCTCAACGCAAGAGCAAAGGGGAAGGAGGTTAGCAAAGCTGATAAGGTAATGGTCTCGCACTTGAGAAAACAGAGTAGATCCCTGTTTGGTGGTGGTCCTGCTTGGGCAATGCTGGGGTGACCTTGAGCCTAGCACTGGGAAGCAAAGTAAGTGGTGTACTGTGGGGCTTGGTCTGCAGAAGGTTAAGGAGGATGCAGAGCAGAAGGTTAGAGATGGAGGATCCTCTGTGATGGTGAAGTTCTGCTAAAGAAATGGTCTGCTTTTTGTTCATCCCTGACTCTCTTGAGATGTTCTGATGAACACCAGACACTGTGGGGAGTGCTGGCACCTCATAAATATAAAATTGTTCTTTATTCATTCACTTGTTCCCCCGTTTGTGCCAACTGCCTCTTAGGGTGAAAAATCTCTGCCTTCCTGGTAGCAAAGCCTGCAGGTGATGTGGAGGCAGGAAAAGAGAAGGATTCACTGGACTGTCTCTTGGCCCCAAAAGACCTTTGGAGCCTCGAGAGTTGAAAGCCCTTCCCTATTTGGACTGAGGGTGTTGCTGCAGGAAAGCCCAAGGCCATTCTCAGACACCACCACCCTACTGGAATGACTGGGAGACTCAGCTTGGAGAGCAGGATGACATTGAACCCACCCTGCCCCTGAATAAACAAAACAGAGGCAGGAGACAGAAGCTGCTCCTCTTTGGAGGGGGTTTCTGAGTCTCATTCTCTGCTGTGGTTGCAGGGGTGAAGAACGCGGATGAGGTGGAGCTGAAGCAGGTGGCCTCAGAGCCGCTGGAGCTCACCGTGTACAACGTGCTGGATTTCCCACTGCTGAGCTCGCTGGTTGGCAGGCTCACCCGGGTCCTGTGCACCAGGATCAAAGAGAAGAGCAACAAGGAAAATGCAGGTGAAGTGAAACCTCCTCAGTGAGGGTTGAACTTCCTTCTGCTAACCTTCCACCTTCTTTGCCAACAGGATTGACCCTTTCTCATACCTTTCCCTCCATGAGCTCCATCACCCTGTCAGCACCACCTAACCTTTCTCCTCCAGTGCTGATCTCCTTGCTCAGCCCTCTTGCTGCCTGACAATGGTCTTTGCCACGTCAATGTGTTGGCCAATTTCTCCTGTCACTGTTGTCTTCTACGAGGCCCTCTGGAAGCAGGTCTTCCACTTTCACTCCGCTGCAGACTCCCTTCTGTCTCTGACAGGTCACAGAGAGATGTTAGTTGTAGATGTAGATGGTTTAGTTACCTGCTTTTGGTCTCTGAGACAATAAGAGCCAACAGTCATTCCTACCAGAGGTTTGGATATCTCTTGGTGGACATAATCACCTAATGACAATAACTACAATTTTAGGGAAGTGGGGGCTTCTTTTCCCTCTTCTGTTATCATATGGTGTGATAAACATGTTGTAACCAGCAACTTTTCTGAGTTTCTTCCAACCAAGAGGAAGCAGAAAAAACAAAGGAGTTAATTTGAGAATATATTAGGGATACCGTGTGGAGGAAATGTGTAGTTAGAAAGAGGAGATGATAAAATATGTAAACATGTTTTTTTGTTTTTTTTTTTCCTCACTTTACTTTAAAAGATGGGTATCCAAGGCATTTTCAAGTTAGAACCAAACAGCCTATTCCTTTCCTTTTCTAGAAAGCAGCTTTAATGATGAACAAGAGAGTGAAAACCCACTCCAGATGTTAGCTTAGATCTCAGGAGAAATATTGTGTACGTATTTCTATCTCTCTCTGCTCTAAAATTGGCCTAAGGAGAATGGGAAAGTCAAACTTTCAAGCATACTTTTATTTTAATACTCTGGAGATTCCTATAAATAAACTGATTTGTCCCTATTAATTTGTAGTTGTTTGATATAATTAGACCTTTTTCAAAGGCATAGATTAGGCTAAAGAGCGATGGGATGCTCAGAAAAGAAATCAAAATAACTTCTGCTTGTTCATTTTGATGTATTTTTCATATTTGAGGAAAGCTGGGTCATGGTCTGGGTATGCAAAAAAAAAAAGTGAACTTGTATTGAAAAAGTATTCCCAGCACCCAGCAAAATACACAGCCTGTTCTCCATGGTGTGTTTGCCTTCACTGTCTGCCTGGCTTTAAAATATTTATTTCAGAGCAGTTTGGAACAGTTTCTACACTCTATAGGGAAGGAGACTGTAGCTTGATTTGAAGGATGTCACTTAATATTTATGAGCTGGAAAGTACATTTGGCACGAGAAGTCTGAATACCAGAAAGTAACGGTGTTTTTAATTCCTAGGCAGCACTGTGAAAGACATTCCTGTGAACACGGGTCCCCAGCTGAGCCCAACTGACCTTAAAATATCAGCTGTGACCTCTAAGAGCATGCATTTGACCTGGAGTCCTCCTCTGAGACCACCAAAGAAATATCGGATTGTGTATTATCCATCTAAGGGTGGTATCCCCAAAGAGGTGAGACGCCTTTCTCTGGACATCTGAGATTGCAGGATCTTCCAGATAGTGGATGAGAATTTAAGTAGACTTGAGTGGATAAAGAGACAAAGGTAGAGATGCAGTTCTCGTGTGACATCAGCTAAAGCCAGAGGTGAACTGAAATGCACACTGAGCATGAATGTGATCAGCTGATAGGATGGCGAGGTAGAAGAGGACACCAGATAAATACTGTCTTGCTAGAAGTACTGCAAGCCATGCACAGGTTTTTCTCTTAGACAGTGTTATCCCCTCCCTAAAGCATCTCTTTTGACTCGAAGTGGACATGCAGCTACCCAGAGCTGTCCAAGGATGCCCTTGGGATGGATAGGATTTAGAAAAGCAAATGCAGATTGTTGATGGATTTCCTTTGATTTCAGTGAGAACAGGATTAGGGTCTTGTTCTTGATGTTTGCACAGATGCCAGCCTTAGAGGACGGGAAGGCCAGTTCAAGCCATTCCCTTTGCCAACAAGCAGCTACACCTCCCCTTCTTGACAGCCCTCCTTTGTGCTTTCAGGTGGTTTTAGATGGAGCAGTCTCCTCTTTGCAGCTTTCCAATTTGACCTCGCACACGGAGTATCTGGTGTCGGTGTTTCCTATTTATGACACCATTGTTGGGGATGGGCTGAGAGGCGTCACCTCCACACGTAGGTCGTGAGTAGAGAGAATTATGCCAATGCATGGTTATGATAGGTGAACAAAGTTCTTTCTCTGCGACCTTCTCAGACCAGAGCCTGGATTGTATTTTCCCCCCTCCCTCAAATTCAGTCTGTCTACAGCTGTCTCCATCCACAGAGATATTCAGAACCTGACCAGACAACACCCTGAGCAACCTGCTCTCTGAGGAACAGGTTGGGCCAGAGACCTTCAGGAGCCTCTTTCAACTTATTTGATTCTGCAAAGGAGACCATTTACACGGCAGTGACCATGTTAGGAGTACCTTGCAACCCCTTGCCACTTCTTTATCTCTGGGCTCCAAACGACTTACACTTTTTCTCTGCACAGTGTCTACTCCACTGTGTTCGATGTAGGGTAGATGTCCACCAGTGTGCAGCAGCTGGTGCAAAGCCAGGTGTCCTCTGGGGCTTGAGCTGTCTCTGACCTCATACACTGAAGATACCCTTCTGCCTTTTTTTATCTCTTCAGTGCCTTTGGCTTCCCCTCGCTCTCTGCGCGTCTCTGAGCTGAGCCACAACAGCATCAGGCTGAGCTGGAAGGCAGCCCAGGGAGCCACGCAGTACCTGGTGCTCTGCTCTGCAGCCCCCAATGGAGCAGAGGACTATACAGTGGAGGTAGAGTTCATAAGAATAATGATAATATCACTTTTCCTCTGTCTGGGCTCAATTTAGTTCCACCTCTAACCTTTGTGAATTGGTATTATGTGTTTTTAAAAAAAGCATCAGCATTATTATCAGCAACAACTTTCCTGGAAGATTTAAGTATTTTCCTGGGTGTTCCTGCATTGGCAGGGGCATTGGACTCAATGATCTCCAGAAGCCCCTTCCGACTCCAACCATCCTATGATTCAATGATTATTTTTCAATGGTGTGTCTCAAAATGATTTATGACGGTGAGGTTCTCAAGGGGGAAATTAAGGCACAGGGAGAGAACTGACTGTCTCACGGGGCCCTGGAAACCCAGGTGCTGAACTTCCCCATCTCTGCAGCCCCAAGTGTAAGTGCTGTAAGCTTGAGGCTGTACAGAAATGTCTTCACTGGGTTTACCTTAAAATGTTAATTTTGCTAGGGTGGTTTTCAGTGACCTCTAAAACCAGACCTATGACGTTGCCAAAGAATAAAACGAAGCTTGATGAATGGAAAAATCCTTAAAAACACCTAAGAGCTCTTTGTTGGGTGTCCATTTTAATGAGTTCTCTGGAGTTACCTGTAGGCTGAGGATAGGAATTTAAATAAAACAAAGAGTGGAGGTGACACGTGTTGCCTCTCTGCTTCAGATTTCTCCCCCCCTCAACACACAGTAGCAGGAGCAATGGCAGGCTGGTTTTCAAAGCAGAGCAATTAACACTTATACTCTGCTCTCAGTGCATAATCTTGGGGTTTTTTTATAAGACTCAGAACATTTGAAGAGAGACCAACAGTTAAAATTGTATTTTTAGCCTATTGGAACATTCCTGCACTTACCTGAACTACTCACTCCAAGAATGCAATGCTCTAAGGCTACGGAATATCTGCAAAATCAGCATTAAAATGTTCCCAGCCTTTTCTAAAGCTGTTGTCTGTTGTGTGCAGACTCCTAAAAGTCTCCTGAGCAGGTTTCTGCAGCGAGCAGAGAGCAGAGGAGAGCCGTGGCCGTGCAGCGTTAGCGGCAGGTGGCAGCAGCCCGGTTGCTGTGGGTCTGCTGGCAGTGGGCAGCTCTTCTGCGAGAGATTCCAGTGTGTCTGAGCAAAGTGTGGTCACATCTCTCACACAGCCCCACTCAGGACAAGGGGAGCAGCATTTCTGTATAAGAGACTTAAGGCCTCTGAGGACTACAGCAGGAAAATAATAAAATCATTTGGGTTGGAAGAGACTTTTCAGATCATTAAGTCCAACCATTAGCCCAGAGCTCACAGGGCACCACTGACCCATGGCCCTCAGCACCACAGCTCCACGGGGGGCTTGGAAACCCCTCCAGGGATCACGGGG
>JANIJG010012052.1:26149-61648 GCA_024611175.1 Megaceryle torquata | reverse complement strand
CCCCCCCCTGGCTCCAGCCTCCTGTCAGGAGCTGTCAGAGCCAGAAGGGCTCCCCTGAGCCTCCTTCTCTCCAGGCTGAACAACTCCAGGTCCCTCAGCCACTCCTCATAAGAAGGTGATATGTACACCCAATGTACTTTGATGCCCATTGGGAAGAGAGGCAGAGCACTGACCACTTGTAGAACACCTACCCAAATGGTGAAGTCCCAAAGCAGAGAAGTCCCCTTGGTGTAACCAAAGGGACTTTGGCCTCTGTAAGTTTTTGCTCTGTTGAGGTCCTTGGCAGCTACCCTAGAACAGTACCCCAAAACATCTCTGTGTTGACAGGTGAAGGTGGCCAAGCCTGAGGTCCTGCTGGAAGGGCTGTCTCCCAGCACAGAGTACTCGGTCGCAGTGTACGCGATGTATGGGGAAGACGCGAGTGATCCGGCCAGCATCCAGGAAACCACCCGTGAGTGCTGCTGCTGCTTACTGAGTTGTTATTAAACACTTAAGGCAGGAGAGACGTGTTAAATGAGGTGCTTCCCATATTGTGCATGTGGCTTGTAAACACGCTGCCTGATCTTAAGTGAATATTGGTCCCCGAGGGGATCTCTAATTGCATGGTGAGCTGTGAAAAAGGAATGATTTTTCCCCTGGTAAACAAGGGCTCATGAAAGAGCTGTTCCCTTCAGCTTTTTTTTTTTTTTTTTAAGAGAAAAAGGGAATTATCTGGCTGTTTCTTCACTTAAAGCCCAGGTAGCCTTTCATGACATCCCAGAGGCTTTTGTGGTAGTGGCATAAAGAGAATATTATCCCGTGTGGTGAATGTGTCTCTTAGTTCGAGGTGGCATCATCTAAAAGCAGCGGGAGGCAACTGGTGGCATGGTCATTGTGCAGCCTGTGAAACTTTGGGCTGCTGTCATTAACTGTTGTTGCAGTGGCCTTGAGTCCTCCCAAGTACCTGAGCTTCTCTGAGCTCAGCCACGCATCCGTGCGGGTCAGCTGGGAGGCTGCGTCTCCGGCCGTCAAAGCTCACCAAGTCACCTATGTTTCTAGCAGAGGGAGCAACGCTGGGGAGGTGAGTCCTCAAGGGGTTAGTGGGAGGAAACCTGGGAGGTCAGATAGTGCCTTGTTCACCTTTACCTGCATGGTTCAGGGAGGGCTTATCTGCTGGGAGATGGTCCTCTCAGAATCATAGAATAGTTTCAGTTGGAAGGGACATTTAAAGGCCCTTTCTTCCTTATATCTAGTCTGAATTTACCCTCTTTAGTTTAAACCCATTACCCCTTGTCCTGCCCCAACAGGCCCTGCTCAAAAGTCTGTCCCCATCTTTCTGACAGGACCCTTAAAGTCCTTAAAGGCCCCCAGAAGGTCTCCCCAGAGCCTTCTCTTCTCCAGGCTGAACCCCCCCAGCTGTCCCAACCTTTCTCATGTAATACTCATACAACTCCTCCACTGCAGGTGGAGGTTCCTGGCACTGCAACATCCACTGTCCTGAGACCTTTGTCCTCGCTCACCCAATACTTCATCAGTGTCAGATCTATGTATGATGAAGGGGAGTCCTTTCCAATCACCGGCAATGTCACCACCTGTAAGTAGGGAATGGATATGCTTTTGGTCCCAGTAGCAGGTGACAAAGTTGGCTTCTGTGTGTCTGGACTGGGATGTTTTGAAGACTGATCCCAGCTGCTCATGGCTAAACCCTTGCACAAGCCCCACGTGACTGTTGTTCTTTGGGTGTGGAGTATGTCCAGCTGTGTTGTGCTTAAAATGAGGTGGAAGGAATAAAGAAAGGCAGCAGATGAAGAAAAAGCGTGATGTATCGCTAACCTCTGCGTCCTTGGGAGCCCTCCTTGCCTCCTCCCCTTTACAACACCGGTGTGATACGTGTCCTCTCCACAAATGAGATAATCCTCCCCAATTAAGGTTTTAAAAATAATTTACCTCTCTCTTTCCTGATGGCTGTTGTCATATGGGTCTGAGGAAGTGAAAGACAGGCCGGTCTCAGACATCTGTCTGGTTGATGTTTTGCTCCCCAGCCATCTGCTCCCCACCTTGGCTCTGACAAGGCGCTGTCAGTGCCCGCGTTTCAGCTCATTCTCCTTCTGCATCCCTCAGTAAAGGTCCCTCCACCGCGTGCACTGAAGGTTACCGAGCTCTCTGGGAACAGCCTCCGACTGCAGTGGGAAGCTGTTGCTGCCTCTGATGTCGTTGTCTATCAGATCAAATGGAGCACAGTTGGTGGAGAAAAGCCTCAGGAGGTATGGACCCAAGCATAGCTCTGGGGAGGCTGGGTTGGCTTTGTGCCTGCTTGATGGCTCTGAACTCACCTGCCAGAGTGGCATAGGGTGGTGTAAACTATTCAGGTTAAAGCAGTCAGGCAATTAAACAGTTCAGCACCCAGTTGCAGAAGCCTATGGAATTAGACAGGGTCTGTCCTGGGTCTGGCTCTGCTCAGTGGAGCAGTCACCTTGAATGCTGGAAGCAGGATGGACAATAGGACAGAGTCCTGCAGGCTCTGGGAAGATTGCAGAAGTGTTCAGGAAAATCTCAAGGATGAAATTCAATAGGGACAAGCAGCAAGTATTGAGCTTAGGCAGGAATAATTAACTCCAGGTATACGGGATGTAGAACAAATGGCTAAGAAGCAATTCACTAGAAAAAGATCTGGGGTTGCAATCACCAGCCCACAATGTCAAGTTGTTGTGGAAAAGTCAAAGATAATACTCGAGTATTTATAGCTGGAGATATCGCCTCCAAGACAGGTAAAGCAAGCTCTGCTTTCCTCAGTGCTGGTGAGCACTGGCTACTTCTGGGATACTGCTCTTCAAGAAGGATGAGCTCCAACTGAGGAATACACAGAGGAGAATGAGCTGGTGCAGGAAGGGTGGGGTTGGACCAGGTGACCTCTTCCATCTCCAGCCCCTATTTTCAGTAGGAGTGCCAAGAGCAGTCGAACTGGTGGTTTCAACACACCAGTGTCTCATGCAATGCTGCACATTGGGCTGGCATAGGGGTGTACTGGGGCTTCTGGCCCCAGCACACCTAAAAGCTGGCAACCGAGTGAAGGGATTTCATGCTCTAGGCAGGTCGACTGTCTTGTGTTGGAGCACTGCATCATGGTACTGAAGTAGCTGCTGAATATAACTGGGCAGCAATGCACAGGCATCTACTCTGCATTATTCAGAGACGGAATTTTGCCTTTCCTCAGAAGTGTGCAACCCGCAACAACAGACTTTGTCCCCAAAGCCCAGAGCACGCTTGTCTGTGCCTACGGGCAAGCTGTGAGCCAGACGCTTGGATGGCATGAACTAGCTTAGGGATGCCTGGGAAGTTGACTGACTCATTTCTTCCCCTGCTGTAGCTCTCCATCGCTGGAAATGTGGCAACCGCTGTCCTCCCAGGCTTGCAGAAGAACACTGACTACAAAATATCCATCTGGGCCTATTACAAAGATGGTGCTCGAAGTGACACAGTTTCTGTTCAGCACAGGACCAGTAAGTGATCAATGCTCAGTATCTAGAGCCTGGGGATAATAAACAGGGGCATGGGATGCCTCAGAAGCCATCACAGACCAGCATCTCACATCTGGTCATCTCCAGCTCTGAAAACCCAAACCTGAACATCTGAAAGGGGCTGGGGACACTTAGCCTTCTGTCTTAAAGGGTTCTGAATTTGTCCTGAGAAAATTAAGCTGGACTAACACAGGGAGGCTGGTTCATCTTTTAGGCATCTGATAGCCTTGCAGTGTTTCATGAAGAATACATCACTTTTCCCCTCACAAGCCCCTGCCTCTGCGTATCAATGCAAATAAATTGGCTTTCTGTAGGGTGTTCAGCTGAATGTGTCACTAGGCTGCCTAATGAGTGTTTTCTGTTAGTAAAATATTGGCTGTTAAGGAGGGTGAGGATTTCTTGAGCTCTGTCACTGCTGAGCTGTGCTTCATCTGAGGGTACCTGCAAAAATGAGAGCGAATCCTGCAGGCAGACTGTGCCTTGAAGCATTATCTAATTCTTGCTTTGTACAGGCAGCATATGAGGTTAAAAAGTGGCACTCCCAGAGGTCCTCTTAATTAATATTGCCTGTATAATAGCTTTGGCAGTGAATAGAATGCAACTCATTCAACAGCAGCAGCCCTCTCCTCCTCCACCTCTCAGCTCTTAAATTCCTTTGCCAAACTCATTTAGGTTGGTGTTGAGCTGATGAAGCTCAGAGTAAATGGCAATCTTGGAATAAGAAGCTCAGGTTTTATTAGTAATGAATAATAATAGCTTGCTTATAGTTATAGGGACAATTAGGGTTGTTTGGAGGCTTTGGAAAATGAATGGCTGTGATTTAAGCCATGAATTACAAACTGTCAGAGGAGCTCTCCCAGCCCATGGCAAATGATGTATGATGATGCCCTTCTAGGGATATTTGAACAAGCCAGTCCTTGCTGGTGTTGGCAGCCTGGTGGGACATGGAAGGCAACTTGACGTCTGCCTGTCAGCTGCTGTCCTTGCTCAGGAACAAAGATGCCTTGGGGATGTCAGGCTTTGCCTCGCTGCATGAAGAAAGCCAAGCGCTCAAAGTAACTGGCATGCAGCTGGGCAGCCAAACAGGGTCTCAGTGCATGGGTGCTGCTGATTGCATTGCATGTGTGGTCAGGACAGTGCCACACACTTCTCGGGGCCAATATTTGTGTGTGTAATCAATGTTTTTAATGATGATTCTTTCTTCTTAATGTTTAAAGAAAGAAATGCCCACGCAGGAGAAGTAGAGCAGGAGAGGGGATGGCTGATGATTTCCAGGAGGCAGTGCTTCATCTTGGGCAGTTCAGAGGGAACTTGTGGATGCCAGCAAATTGAATAAGCCTTGTGCAATGGATGGCTGGGAAGGTGAAGCATAGGCAGGACTCTGGGAATTTCTGGGATATAGTTATACTTCAAATCTTTCCTGGTTCAGGCAAAAGCTACCATCTGGTACTGTGCAATTACAAGTAGTTAGGATGTCCAACGGGGTCAATCTACATGTCAGAGCTGGTGAATGGTAACTCATTCAGCTAGACCAAGGCAATATCTTGTGTGATCTGGAAAATAACACAAGATTGGGTTTTTTGAGCCCTTTCCATGTGAATTTTTGTTATAAAATGAAATTCTGTTTGAGAGTTCTGAGTGGTTTCTCAGCCTTTCAACCAACGTTCTTTCATCATTGCTTTTTTCTTTTCTTCTCTTGGTAACATCTTATATTGGAATAGGTCAAGTCATGAAGTTTTTCTTAAAAAACCATGGTAGAATTTGCAAGAAACACAGAAGTTTAAGGGCAGTGGCTGAAGTGAAACTCAGCAGGAAGTGCTGGTAATACAAGATTCTCTCCCTGTCTTTCATCCTTCCCAGAATACTTTCTTCTTTGAAGGTTAAGGAAAAAAAAAAACAATGCCAGGTCAGAGAGATGCTCTTTGCACACTGGTTTTGTGTAATGGAATCACGTTCTTCCCCTGGGGCTGAGGTGAGAACACCTAATTAATTTTGTTCAGGACCCTCTTTCCCTACCTGAAAGACCCCATGTCAAGGCCAAATGGGTTATACTCAAGGGACCCTGCAGACACCAGTACCTGACAGACAACTGGTCATCAGAAACGTCGTCTTATAAAAACTAAAGCCATTCATGACAGTGATGTTTCATTTGCTAGGTTTGGAGGTTTGTCTTCTTCCTGGTAGGAAGAAAATTATGGTTATGGTTTGACGTTTATCCCCAAAGTCTTTGTGAACTTAGCTTAAAATGGCTGAATAGCTTTAGCTGGAAAAGGAACTAAAGTTGGACACAGAGATATGATGCAGGTTGCTTCTTATCTTATTATCTAGGTCAGCACTCAATGTTTAAGTTGTAATGGTGTAATTAAATATTCAGAGAGAGAAAGGAGTCAAGCTTACTTTAGGAGTTTAGATGTGTAGCTGAAAAAACTTAGGTCCTCAGTCTTTTTTAAAAAAGACTGCACAGAGCAGATGGAATTTCTTCTGTTCTTAGTCTTGAATAGACTAGAAAATAAAAGAAATTAATTATTATTTTTAGTAACCCACTTAAGCAAACCTTTCTCTGCAGGCTTACCAAGACATGGAGCAGGAACAAAGCCACACTGAAGTACTTCCAACAGATCACACAATTGTTCCCATGTGCTTATCCATGGTTCTGACGTTTCTTGTCTCTCCAAAGTCTTATTTGGGTTAAGAGCTCTCCTTTCAGTGTATCAATATAAATTGTCAAGTGGAACAGAGTCGTTATCCCTGACCGAAGCCTCTACACAGAGATCAGTTGTGATAAGAATAAACAACCTTCATGGTACATCAGATACAAACCTTTCACGTAAGCGAGTGGGAGTGCAGGAGATGCTCTTTGGGAGAGGAAGCTGCTGGGACACGGAGGTGTTGCTCAGTAGTGGTCCTTGAAAGATGCTGGGAGGCTTTTGATCTTGCTGATAAGCAGACAGGGACCTCTTGTTGTGAGGGGAAGATTTTTATCCAGGCTGTGAAAAAGAAGCTTGAACAAACTAAAGCAGTCACCTGTTTGTTCTGAAGGATGAGGATATTGGGGTCTCTCTCTGCCATGGTGTTTCAGGATTGAGGTTCTGAGGCAGTGGTGATGTGAATGAGCGTTGCAGGACATGTCTTCAAGTTCTTTATCCAGCTCCTCAGTGGAGTCTTCCTAGCAGAGCACATCCTGCAAAGAAAAGGGATTGAAATGTAAGCTTCAACCCGTGGTGGTGGGGAACACGACCTATATGATCATTGCAGATGTGTATTTTGATGATGATTTATCTTCTTTGAAAATGTGCCTGTGATGATGGTTAGACATGAGAGCAAGCAAGCTGGGGTTCCTCCTGTGGAGGAGCAAAGGTTCAAGAGGTAATCAGAGACACAGATGGTGTCTTCTGTGTCAGAGATGTTTCTGTCCTCCTGGGCAGCTTCAGGAGGTGACCTTTTCCCCGGCTGTCATATCCATGCCATCAAATTCTGCTGGGCCTGGGGGCTTTTCAGAATAAACCCAACTCAGAAGACTTTTCCTAACTTTCCCTTTAAAGTTGACTTAACAGAGTCTTCACTTACCTCAGCAGAAGGAAATAGCCAGTGCAGGCAGCAAAGATGCAGACGTAGTGTGCAGCACTAATAATAGTGCTGTTGAAATGACTTTACCTCCCACACTTGTTTTCTTCTCCACTTTACCTTGCGGTGATGCACAGCAACAGCCTCCAGCCTGATTCAGCTGCTAGCAGTTTTGGTTCAGCTTCAGTAAAAGTAAGCTCATTTTATACAGAAAAAGGGAAGGAGGATCAATGAAGATGCACATGATCTTCATTCAACCTGTGCTCTAAGGTCACCCTTGACTTTGCTGGGTGGGCAGAAGAGCCTCACAAGTAAAACTGCAGAATAGAAATCTCATAGCCTGGGCGTGTGTCCTTGACTGTCTTCAGGGGGCTCACCCCTCATTTTTGGTCTCTTCTGAATAAAATGTTTCCTCTTCTCTGTCCAAGACTTCACACTGGTGTGGGGTCACGGCCAGACAAATGCATTTATGCAGAGCAAGACACTGCTTGGAAACAAGCTTCAGGAGTAGGTGGTGCTCTTGACCCCATGCTCTTGAGCCCCTTGTTTGAACCTTGCATGGGTTTAGCCCCCTCTGTCTTTCTTGTACTAACTCTCAGGCACAGCAGAGCACTGAAGCGTTCAGAAACGGGCTTGGAAGCAAGTGCTGCTGGTCCTGTTTATCAACATTACTACCTGTCTTATATGCTTTTCATCTTTAATCCCCATTGCAGATTCCCGGAGCCCACCCACCAACCTCTTCATCAACTCTGAGACCCCCACCAGCCTCCAGGTCCACTGGACCCCTCCCGATGGCCGCATACAGCACTACAAAATCACCTATAGCCCTGTTTCTGATGCTGGTGCTCAGCAAACGGTAAGTCTCCACTCCTTTGTGGGTGAAAGGCACTGGACCAGAGGGACATGGGGACAGTTTTATGCCCAGGGAACCTCTGATAACTCCAGTAGGGTTTAGCATAAGGAGAGCTGGTTTGCAGGACTACAAACCCAAATCTCTTCCCCTGACTTGCTGGTGTGTTGTTTTGTGAAGAGAATCTCCAGGCTTCTTTGTGATTAAGGTATTTGTGTCCATCAGAGCTGCTAATAACGTAACTTTCTCCCCTCTCTGAACTCGGGTGAGGAATTCTCAGAGGCAGAGGTGCAGAGCATAAAGCTACTGCCCTTCTGACTTAGGGAAGTAAAACATTAATCTTTTAAACCCCTGATTTTCTACTCAAAGTCAGACTGGCTACCACATTACAAGGCACTTCTCACCCATCTGCATGGGGAACATTGGGTTCTTTCCATCAGGACACAGCCTTCCCCTGGACATGGCTGGTCTGATGGCAATAGCCAGGCTTCCTTGGTTTGCTCTCACTATTGCCTGAACTAAGCAGGAATGATGCCCTGAGCCCCACTGCCCCAGGACTCACCACTAAAATCCTTCCATGTATCTCTGAGATCTGAGTAAGATCTACAGTGGGAAGCCTGACCAAATCATGGAATCATTATGGTTGGAAACAACCCTCAAGATCATCAAAGTCCACGCATGTCCTAAATATTATCAGGAGCACTCCTGAAGTGCCACATCTCGATGTTTCTTAAACATGTCCCGGGATGGTGATTCCATCCCCTCCCTGGGCAGCCTGTTCCAAGGCCTCACCACTCTCAGTAAAAATGTGTTTCCTAATATTCAACCTAAACCTCCCCTGGCACAACTTCAGCCCATTTCCTCTTGTCCTATCACCTGGGAGAAGAGACCAACACCCACTTCAATACAACATCTTTCAGGCAGTTGTAGAGCTCAATAATGTCTCTCAGCCTCCTTTTCTCCAGACTAAACAACTGCAGGTCCCTCAGGTGCTCTTTCTAAGACATTTTCTCAAGACCTCTTTGCCAGTTCTCTGAACTCGCTCCAGCAATGTTGGGCTCTTTTTCCACCCCGCTGCAGATCATGGCTTCTGGCAAAAGCAGCAGCGTGACCCTGCAGCCGCTGCTGCCTGATCGAGCCTACAAGGTGATTGTTTCTGCCATCCACTACACGGGAGAGAGCGAGACCACGTCTGCAACGGGCCGGACGGGTGAGTGTATCAGTCAGCATGTGCAGGTTCTTCATCACCTCCATCCATCCATCCATCCATCCATCCATCCATCCATCCATCAGTCCTGAGGCAATCTCTATGGGGATAGCAATGTCCTTGCTAGCACTGGGCTGTGGCAAAGGCCAGGGGTTTGCTTACCAGAAAGGGCTGGTGATGACCCAGATCTCAAGCCAGGCATCACCATCCTGAATAACAGAGCTCATGTGTGCGTTGTTTTCTCTTTCAGCTCCTGTGTTGTCTAAGTTCCCTTCAATACGAGGATTCATTCCATCCAAAACAGAGGGTAAATAACCTCCTACAAAGCCTGGCTTTGTTGTGTTGGTGTTTTTCAGTAACAAATCACACAGGGTGGGCTCTGTAGGACGGGCAGGAGTTGGAATGTCATTTCTTGACAGATGCCGCTGGGGATTGTCCAAGGACATCCAGAAGCCACATAACCTCTTAAAATCAGACTCATTTAGTAAAGGACTGATAGTATTTTTAGAGGATTTCTGCACAACTTGACCAAAATGGAGCAAAGGGAGAGATGACATGTTTTAAATTAAAGTTCCTTGTAAAGTCCCTTATTAAATTTAATGAGCACATGTTCTCATACGCTGATATAAAGCAAACTATGAAATGGATTAGTGAGAAATGTTGAGTTAACGAGGTTATAAAAAGTTGTTAAGAAGCAAATATTAGAATACAGCTATCATGGCAGTAATGCCTTTTCCTGTCTGTTTGAAATGACTCTAAACAAAGCTTCATGTTTTAGAATGTATTGAGGGAAGCCACAAAGAAAGAATGAAGTGGATTAGAGGAGAAAACTTTAGTCTGTACCCAACAAAAAATATATCAGACTAAGATTTCTAGTGGCTTAATGAGGAAATCTACCAGTGGTCAGACCACAGTGGAAAAGTCCTGTGAAGTTTGAAGAAGAAAACAATCCTCCCCTAAGGTTGAAGAGTCACCTTGTAGAATTTAATATAGCTGGCTATGATAGCTGAAAAGACAATGGGAGAAATATTAATTTCTCTATGTTTTATAAAGTAACTTCTTTTAAGAAGTGGAGATGATATGTAATAATTCTGGGGGAATTGTCTGGTGTGCAGTAAAAGATTTAAATATTAATATGTAACCAAATTATTGAGAGAAATGGTCTGATGTTGCAGGAGTGGATGTTTATTGTATAGTGAATAACTGCACTTGGCTGGGACATGGGGAGATAAACAAAAAACAAAGCGAAGAACAAGCCAGCAGGAATCCTGGGCTGGCAAATCTAGGAAAAAATCTTCAAAGCAGAAGTGCTGAACTGCCAGTGTCAGGGATCCTTCCCCTGACTCTGATACGCTTTGTCTAAGCTGAGCGTTGCCAGATCAAAGAGCTGTGAGCAATCCAAGTGCCTCCAGCCTGTGACGGAGGTGAGGATCACTGGGATGTCAACGAGAGGGACCCTGGGGGCTGGGCAAGGGTCAGAAGGAGCTCCCTGACTCCCAAGCAAGAAAGTCAGATACCTGGCAATTGGGCAAGGCTATACCCTGCTTATATGACTTTGAGAGGATTTCTTTGGTTGTTTGTTTTTTTTTTTTTCTTATCTCTTTAATTCTGAGCAATGTTTCGCCTTTGGAAAGCTGGTTGTGTCTGGAAGGGGAAGGGAAAGAACAATATGTGGCTTGTAGGCATAAACCAGATCATCCTGGATGCAGGACATTGCTCCACAGCCAGGGGTTTGTCAAGCTCAAAGAGATGGTTTTGAGGCTCAAGTGTCAGTAACTGATTTATTAACTGATTTCCATAGATCCCTTCAATAGTTTTATACCCAAATCTACAGGAATGATGGCACATCGGTATGAAACTATGCATGTTTGTAGAATGGAGGTCATGACAACTTGTAAGGTTTTGTGGTTTAACTCCTGGCTTCAACAGTCCCATGACCATCTAAGTCATAGGTTTGTGTGCCCTCTATGTATGTCTCAGTCATGAAGAATGGCATTGAAACCCCTATAGATTTAGGGATATCAGGTACCTTGGGGAGGGCAAGTCACCCCTTTTAATTTTATCCCACATTTTATAAAAGTTAGGTATGGAAAATTGGAAGCCCTGCTTTTCTGCTGAGGTATGAAATGGCACTGATGCAAGAATAGCAATAGCAAGGCTGAAATGAAGCCTCAGTATAATGATCTGCTAGATTCTGTTATACTGATGACCTAGAAAGCCATTTATGAAACAGCCCATCTTGTCAAGTGTCCTTCATCTTTCAGGGACGATTCTCATTTTGCGTCAAGCATTCCCTTTGTCCCAGCTCCATCTGGCATCCATGGCCTGGGATTTACATGGCAGCAGATAATTGGAAGGAATATTCGTGTGCTGTTTTCTAAAGCACCCCCTTACCTGAGCCTTTTAAAGGGAGAGTGCTTGTAACCACGGTACCTCGTGTTCCAAATTCACGTCGTAGTCTTCTCTGTTTTTTCTTTCCTGTGGCGTATTAGAGGATTCATCAAGAAAAGTTCTGAAAGTCAAACTGCAAAACTTTGCCAAAACTCTTTGTGTTCCCCTAAAGAGTTTAAAAGCCACTCTCTCAGGTTGAGAGTTATATATAATTTTGCTGTGTGCATTTTGAGTTTCAGGTATAAAATTTGGAACTGCAAACTGTAGAATCATAAAATGGCATGAGTTGAAAGAGACATTAAAGATCATCTAGTTCCAACCACTCTGCTATGGGCAGGGAAATATCTTTCTTTATTTTCTAACACCATGAAGTAAAAACAGCGTTTCAACAACAACAGCGGCAAATTGGTGTTTTGATGTCTGTTTCTAAAGAAAAACCTGCAGAAAATGAGTCTCCCCTGTATTTTTTATTGTAAGGTGCCACTTTAGTCAAAAGAAAGTGATCATGAAGATGTTTGATGATGAAAGTCAGCATTTTTATTTCTGGGATGGGCGAGCCAAGGAAAAACTTTTATGTTTGCATGAACGTAAATTCTCTCTCTGCATATATATAACTAAGGTTAAAGTCCAGGTTTTGAATTAAGCTGTAGAATATTCTAAGTTTTGCTGGTTTTCCATTGCTCTGCCTGGAGGAACTGCATTCATTTTGCATCTATAACCCTCTGTTGTCTTCCTCCCCCCCCAACAGTTTTTCCCTTCTCTTTTCTTCTCACAGCCTGCCCCACCATCAGCTCTACCGAAGGCTCCGTACAAGGTACAGTAGAAGAGCAAGTCCCAGGGGTGCTGGGCTGTGCATGTGAAAACACTCCCTGGTCTTTGGCTTTTGAGAAATACACAAGAGCTGAGCAGGGAGGGAATCATTTCCCTGCTCTGAGGGAAAGGGGTGAAGTCTGAGAACCAAAATAGGAAAATATCCTTCCTCAGGTAGAAGGATATTCTGCACTAACTCCATTGGTATGTCCCTGCTGCTCCACCAGCTCTCAGCTGCTAGTGCAGGGATTTTCTCCAGCCCTGAGGAAGCTCAGCTTGAAATGGCTGTTGTATTTAAAGAGGATTTCAGTTCCTAACTCATATAGGGTCCGTAAGAAGAACTCTCACTCTGTCCCAAAATCACTTTTGTAGCCCCCAGAGGAGTTAGAGACACCCACAGAGTTCTCTGGTCAGGCAGCTCACATTTCTCCTGTCTATGCCATAAGCCCTGTTGATGCTGTTGGGGTTGCTGTGTGTATTTGTTACTTAGAAAGCAATTAGTTCTGCTTATAAAGTGCTCTCACCTCCTGCTTGGGGAGCTTAGTGATATGGGTGAGGCTAAGAAACTGGGCTCAGTTCTCAGTTCTGTGGCTGAGTCACTTCGTCTTTGCTCCACTCCCACTCCTGACCCTTGCAGCTCACAGGGATGTCCATCCCCACCTGGGAGGCTCTCAGCTCCGTTGCCCTGTGCATCAACGCAGAAGCCAAAGAAATGAAATCATAAAGCCACAACAAATGTTGACCTCTCCTTCTCCTCCTTGGCAAAGGTGGCAGGAGTAGCTCGTTTCCTTAGCAGCTCACTGAAACCAGATTCACAATATGATAATAATATTGAAATGTGTTTAGAATTTATTTTCAGTCTTTACACTACAATATTTCCTGCATGTTGTAAAGAAAATTCCTGTGCCAGAAGCTCTATATTAGAGATAAACGACTCTCAAGTAGGTCATTTTTCTTGGCAAACTCCCTAGCACTGTTAAAAAAAAAAAAAATAGCAGCACCCTGGACCAACCCTCAGGCAAAATAAAAACTGAAGCCAAGAAACTGCAGAAGATTGTAAATGGTGAAGGGGTGAGGGAATCCAGACTGAAAGCACCACGTTGTAAAGAAGTTGTAGCCTTTCCACTTGCTGGAGAACGAGCTATCTCCTTCATCCCAGCCTGCTGCAAACTCAGATAAACTAAGAAAAAATAAAAACCCAAACCCACAGAATCCCAATTGCAAGATCTTGTCTTACTGAACAGAAAACTGAAATGAAAAAAAGACTCGGAGCTTTGATGAGAAGCTGGGAGAGTGAGATGAGGCTGCACGAGCCAGGGAGGCGAATGTCAGAGATGTCAGTGGAGAATCTGTAGACCACATAAGGCAGGTCACCCCTGGGTGTTGTGTGAAAATAGAGAGAAATGAAAATGCTCCTATTTTCAAGTTGTTTCTGACTCCTCCATATAAAGCATCTCAGAGCAGAACTCTCTCTCCCTGCCAGCACTGGCTGGACTGATTCCATGGCTTTTGATGATAACATTTTTTGCATCTAGTTGAAAAGGAGAAATTGTTGGAGTAACCAATTTCTCATTTGTTTCTGAGTCTGAAGAAAACACAATTGTGAAAAGTCTCCATCTTTAGTCTACTCTCCTGTGAGAGGAGATTACAGCAGATGTGTACAGAAGCTACAGACACAAACTATTTTCCTTGGCTGCCACTTGTGGAGTACACTCCAGGTTTCCCGTGAGCTTGCCCAGCCGTGCTGCTGTCATGTTGCTATGGTGTTTTCTGCTATTGCCTTCTCCGTGTGAAATTAGCTAGAGGCTAATTTTACCTTCTCTTCACTCACACTTCTTTTGTACTCTTTTCTAATCACTGATCTTCCTGTTTTTCTTTGTCCAGGATTTGATATGATGGAAGCTTTTGGCTTAGTAGAGAAGGAATACTCCTCCATTAAAGGGGTAGCTATGGAGCCATTCGTATTCAGCGGCTCCCGTACCTTCACCCTCTTCAGAGACACTCAGCTCACCCAGAGGACCAGGTGGGAGCAGGACTGTGACTGGGCTCATCTTCATCACCAGTCTCATGCATACGCAGTAGCCTTGCTCGCAGCAAAGGGAGATCACTGATTTGTGGGGGAATGATGCAGCCCCACTGGCACCTTCAAAATGAAATTATAAAGATGATGAGCTAAATCAAACCAAAGAATGGAAAGAATGCCAGAGTATTTTTCCTTAATATATTAAGAAATTAACCTCTGACTTTCCTCAAGATGAGCTGGACACAATAGGGGTATCCAGCATATTTTTTGTGCAGCCAGACATTTTCACAGTGAGGTTTTTCCTTTTAACCAAATCACTTTTTCCAACACTGTTGGTTGATGTCTGTGATGGACGTAAGGATGATGTCACATCTGGACACTGCACCATTCTTTTGGCATTCTGTCCAAAACCACGTACGCTTTGGTAATGGTGGTTTGAAGTCATATTTTCATCATCAGACCCTTCTCCCAGCATTGCTAGTCTGGAGACAGATCTTTGCTTGTGAGAAAATATTTGTGTCATAGCTGCTCTTTGCAGATCGGTCCTTACTGATGAGAGGGAATAACCACTGACTCTGGGTTGTGACTTGACCCTGTTTCATTGTGTATGTGGCTTCTCCACAGGGTCCCAAGCAGGCCAGGTGGCTCCCATGACCTCATTCATTTTTTACAACTATAAATCAGGAACGATCTGACTCCTGATATCCAGTGGTACTTTGTCTAAAGCCTAATTACTGAGGCACAGGCTCAGTTTAATCTTAGTTAAAGAAGCAAAGCTTCTTAAACAGAGTGGGGCAGATTCAGAGAACTCTTTGGTTTAAATGCTCGGAAAATTATGAGCAAATCCTTTTGTTCAGCTGGTACATTTGCCTTCCCAAGGACGTTACTCCTTCAGAAAGAGAGAGAGAAAGAAGACCCTGACATTACTTATGAATCAGTCCTGAAAAGCTGCTTGATGAGTTGTGTATCTACCCATGCAAATGTGTCCTGCTTCAGATTACAGATGTATTTCAGGCATAACCAATTTGACCTTCCTCATTGCCTTGTCTCCTCTGGCTGCAGCTCCTGCCCCATGTGCACTGACAGGTTCAGCAGCAGCAGCAGTGGAGGGAGCTGGGTTGTGCCAGCAGCTGATGATGGGCATTGCTGCGTGGTCATGAGCTCCAGCATTGAGCCCAGGTTTTTGCATCTGGGATGTGGGGACCCGGAGGGGGCTTTCTATGGCTCTGTGCTTTTCCCTGAAGGGCACTTACACAGATTTCTGCCAAGGCTTAAAGTTTTGCCCCATGATGACCACTCCTCCTTCTTGAAGAGGTGTCCTGGGGGAGTGTTGTGGAGCCTGACAGGGATGTTTTGTAAGCTACTGCTGGGCTCTATTTTGAAAAGCATTAAGGCTGCACATCTTGGCATCCCCTGAGGCAGCTCTGGCAGTGATGAACTGACACTGACTGCTGTGGTATCCCCCCCCCCAGCATGAGGAGAAGGGCCCTTGAGGACTCATCACTCAGCACAGGCTTCAACACTCTGAGAAGGATGCACAAAATAGGGACCTGGTGTATCATGTTCAACTCCTGGGGGTGAAGCTTTTCCAGGCCACCCTGCTCAAGAAACCTGACGAACAAGCCCTGTCTGTAGGATGTTTCCTACTGTCTCTTGCTGCTTTAAGCCACTGACACTTGCTCGGCTTGTCTCGTTCCAGTGACATCCCCCTCTTTGCAGTCCCACCCGAGCACACCATCAGCATCCTCCTGCGCCTGCTTCCCGAGACCTCCAAGGAGCCTTTTGCTGTGTGGCAAATAACAGACGAGGACTTCCAGCCCCTTCTGGGTGTTAACCTTGACCGTAAGGTTTCTTGTTGAATACATTAAATTCAGGTGTTTGCATATATCTCTGTGAGCAGCACAACTCATTTTGGCATTCACTTGGGAAGTTTTAATGGTTTTGGTGTACAACAACGTGTGTTTTGGGAAGCTTTGTTGTTGCTGCCAGTCTTGCATTTTAAATACTGCCTAGTGCAATTAAAAGACATGATTTCAGTTTTATTTTACTTGTAACATATTCTTCACATTTACATATTCTTTTTCTTTCCTGTTGGTTAGGAATATTTCATTATAACTTATAAAAACTTTCACCATGGTTAAGCCTATTTGTTTATTATTGTTCAGTGTGAGGGTGAAATCAGTTTCTCTTTTAATTCTAAGCTCTTATTTGTCCTATTTCCCCTGTAGCCAGTAAGAAAACCTTGACCTATTTCAATCATGACTACAAGGCTGATTTACAGGAAGTCTCCTTTGACCAGCAGGAAGTGAAGAAGATATTCTATGGAAGCTTTCATAAGGTCCTTATCAAGAGAGGGAGAAATGTGGCTCACGATCTCACTCCAGTCTGGGAGTATTATGCCATCAATGGGTATTGTTCAAAGTGAGGAGTGATTATACAAATGCTTTGCATCCAAATCTTTAGGGAACTTGCAAAGCTAATTGGTATGCTGAAGTTTATAATTGGAAAGAATTAAGGTTCATCCCATGTTCAAAATACAATTTCCACATATTCATTGCTTCCCTTCCCTCCCCCCTGCCAAGAAACCCCAAAATGGAGAGGTTTTTTAGGTCTTAATAACAGGAAAAATCAAACTTTTTTTTTTTTTTTTTTTTTTTTTTTTTTTTTTAATTTGGGGTTTTGGTGACCATCTAGTGCTGGAAGGATGAAAAAAAATAGCTAGCCTTGTGAGAAAGCCACCTTATCACTCATACCAGGGGTGGTTTTTGGCCATCTATGTCCTCAGACCAAAAGTGTTCCACCCAAATGAGCAATGAGCACTTTCTATCAGTGTCTGTGGGCAGCTCCATTATTCAGCTAGTTCTGAAAACTGAATTATTTAAGACTACAACTCCAGAAAGGCTTCTCCCCAGGAGAGGTGAGGGGAACATCAGGGAATGGTGCAATGTTTCAGAGCAGACACAGCACAACCCAAAACTTATTCCTGAGTCCCCTTTGCTCATTAAAAACACACCACCAGTAACAGCAGCAGTCTGGGAATTGGGCAGAAGGCATTACTGTCTTTAAAAGACTCCCTCATCTCAACACAAAGCTCCAACCCACCTCTTTCCACCTGCCGCCCAGGTGCACGTGGCCGTGAGCCACTTCAAGATCAAACTCTATCTGGACTGTAAGAAAATAGCAGAGAAATCCATCAACACCATCGGCACTGTCTCCACCGCTGGCTTCATCATGCTGGGAAAAGTCACAAGGACCAGAGGACCCAGGAGCGGGTCTGCATCGGTGAGTCCCCAGTGCCACGTGCTCTGGGAGAGCAGGGGGGCTTGAACTTGGAGCTGGGTGGTGGGCAGATGGAGAAGAAGTGCCATCTCGCATTGTTCTTGCTTTGCATGCCTCCAAATGCTGCTGTGATGCATGACTGTGTCCTGATCCTGCTGATCTCTGTGGTTTTAATGAGCTTTCCTAGCGTGGTGTTTCCCCCCCCACTCCTCCTACCTCTGTTTGAGATCTGTGATCACAGGCAGCAGCATGAGCATGTCCCGGAGGGGTGCTGCATCATCTGGGGACCAGGAAAAGCACAGATCCGTCACTGAGATGCTGAAGTACCCAGGAGGGTTTGGGTCTTGCTTCTGCAAGGGGAGGTTGTGCAGTCACACCAAGTGATAACCAGGAAATGCTGGTGACCAAATGCACAACAGGGCTAGATGTGCCTCAGACTGCAGTGAGCTTGGGCTTGCCCAGCTGCATGCAAATGTTAGGGAAATAATCTTCAGTATAGAGGTTTTTTGTCAGCTGCTACTTGAAGAAGAACCCAAACATTCAGTGCCAGCCTGCAGGTATGTCCTTCCTGCATTGCCCTGCGTGGTGGGGACCCCGTTCCCTACCGGAGGGGAGGGTAAGGGGAAGTGTGGATTCAGTGTCATGCCCTGTGACAGCCCGGTGCATGCTCCTAAGGGCAAAACCAGCCCTGTTTGCCATTGCCTGGCAATCTGTTGCCATACTCCACAAAGCCAGAGTGTTAAATATGTGTAGAATAAGGGGCAAGATCCTCACTCCCAGTGTTCTAGTGGGACTGGAGAAAATCATTCACGACTTATGTGAAGCTTTTGCTCCTTGGCTTTGCTTTTAGATCTTAGAAGTCCAGGGGAAGACAGCACATCAGTTGATTTACAACTTCCCTTGTCTCAAAGCAGCACAATAAGAACAGTTTGTCCCATGTGCCTCCCTGACTGCAAAGAGAGAAGCAGAGGTCTGGGATATTCCAGGAAAAAAGTGGGCACTGGAATTGCCTGTAAGATATGGGGTCAGCTGTCTAACAAAGCAGGGGACAGTGGTATTCAAGCAATGTTTACTTATTTCCTGAATAAATTCTGTGACAATTTGATCACAAGCCTGTGGCTGACAAGGCAGGAATCTGTGCTTTCCTCATCCCTCCAAAATTCTCCCTGCTTGCAGCTCAGCTACACAGACCTAGCAAAAGAATGAACAGCTTTGTGCCATCTCTGCTCCCCTTGTCTTGCATACCCTGCTAAGTTTCTCATCTTCCACAGCTCTGCTGCCCTTGAAAAGTCATACTCTCTCATTACTGGTTATTGTGGAACTTTAGTTACGATAGCTTTAAACATGGCTTGATCTAGAGGGCTCATCTGTATCTGTATGCTGCATGTCACTCCCTGGGCTGCAGGGCTTCTCGTTGTTAAATGCATGGAGTGGAAGGAAAAAAAAAAAAAAGGAAAAAAATAAGAAAAAAAAAAAAAGCTGAGAGATGGTGTCAAGGAAAGAAAAAAGAAATTCTGTCTCGTTATTTTGGCTTGGCTTTGTGCAGTGTGTGCTCCTTTGTTAGTCACAACGGGAAGATGTGGCAGTTGTGAGGGATGTGGTGAGAGACAGGCTGAGATTTCTTGGGAGGGGATCACATCTGTCCTGGAAAATGCTGCTGCCACGTTTATTCTTATCTCCATGTCCCTGAGGGGAGCAAAGCAAAGTTTCCTTTCATATTTTGATGGTGCTGAAGCCCAATTACTTGAGAACCTGCCCGCTTGTGGGATTGTGAGTAAACTGGCTTTTTCTGGTGCCAAGCTGCTGGTTGATTTGCTTAGTGAGACATGGAGGCCTGAACACTGGTAAAACAGTGGCTGGGGTGGTTTTCATGTTGTGGCTTTTTTGGGCACAGTTATAATTGGGTCCACATGGCAGAGTCCTATTGAATCATCAGTGAAGATTACTTTTAGCACTCAAACATCATGGGATTTGGTGATGGAGTGTGTGTGCCAATGCTACATTCCTGTTCAACTCTCTTTTTTCTCCAGTTCCAGCTGCAGTCTCTGCGGGTCACGTGCAGCAGCGTAGGGGCAGAGGAAGACAGATGCTGTGATCTCCCTGCACTGGTAAGACAAGAGGGACCACTCTGCTAATTGACATGGAGCTGGGGATGATGGAACAAGGCGATGGCACTGAAGTGACACTGCAAATGATTTTGATAGACTCAAGAGGGAAACCATTTGCTTTTTCTTTCCTCTTCTCTTGGGAAAAAAATATCAGTGTGTTTCTTGGTGAACAAAACTGTGTTTGGTTCAAAAGGAAAGAAAGCTCAAAATCCTGGTGAATGCATATCCCTTCTGTCACAATCTCATCTGTGACAGCAGCCCTGACAGTCCTACAGCTTTGCTGCCACTGCAGCCCTGAGTCACACACCATCCCCCTGCTCTTCCTTTCAAGTTTTCTTCTCAACATGGAAAGTTGCTCTGTGGGGTGTATAAATACTTAACAAGGAGAAAATTATTTTCTAGTATGTGTTATACAAATTTCAGGTAGGCAAGGTTCATATATTTTTTTCTACCCCTGTTATTTGACAGAAAAATTCTCACTGTGTGAGGACTCAAGTCCTCACAAAAGTCTAAAGTAGAGAAAATTTCTGCTTTTCTCCAACTTAAAGACTGAATTTTAAAACACTAAAATGCTACCTGTGATCCATCCTGCTCTTGCTATGCAGCTGCTCATGCCATTTTGGCTTGCTTTTGTTTCAGAGGGATGAAGAGACGTGTCCTACCTTAGCTCCTGCCTGCTCTTGTACTTCTGGCCGCCCGGGCTTGCCAGGACCTCCAGGGCCCCCTGTAAGTTCACCCTTCCACACGGTGTATTGCTGTTAATATATGATATTAAGGTCATTGAGTCCCAGTGTTAACCCAGCACTGCCAGGGCACCACTGACCCATGGCCCTCAGCACCACAGCTCCACGGGGGAGCTTGGAAACCCCTCCAGGGATCACGGGGACTCCACCCCTGCCCTGGGCAGCCTGGGACAGCCCTGGAGGGGCTGGAAGAAATTGTTCCTCAGCCCCAACCTCATCCTGCCCTGGGGCAACTTGAGGCAGGTTCTTCTTGTCCTGTCTCAGGGAGCTTTGTCATCCTCATGCCAGAGTAAGGCTGAGAGGTGCCCTTCAGATTTCAGGCACTGATGAAATGGGGAGATGGTGAGTTGGCAATGCAACAGCTGCAGCTGGGAACAGGCTGAGCAGTTCCTGGTGCCACGTTAATCCTCTTAGGAGAGGAGGACACGTCACCCTTTGTGCCTGCAGAGATTTCATGGATTGGAGGCTCTGAAACTCTTTGTAAATTTAAAAAACAACAGCACAACCCCTTCCTATCTGGTCTCTGTGTTAAGTGGGAGCATTGTAAGTGTCAGTGTGGGTGGACAGTGTAGAGAGAAAGGGGAGACTTTGCAATCTTGTCTGTCCCCAAAGCTCTCTCTCTTCACAAGGAATGTGACCTGCAAGAAAACCCTGCAGGAACTGGGGGCAAAGTGATAACAGTCATTAAGTATGTGACATGCCCAGGGATAAAGGGCAAATGCAATATTTTGCCCTATTCATTATGGACACAGCAGAGTCACCACGGGCTTAAATTGGAGAAGAAAATATTCCAGTTAAACACTAGGAAGCAGTTATCAAAAAAGTTTGCTTTTTGGAGGTTTTGGGAAAAAAAAAACCCCACATTTTATTTGCACAAGGCAGCTGAAACCTGACAACCTGTCCAGAGCACCCCATTTCAACTACTCCAGGTGCTTTTCTCCTGGAAAATAATCATTAAAAAATCATCAAGCAGAAAAAGGTTTCAGATCTCCTCTTGCATGACTGTGGTTTAACAGTGAATTCAGTTCCATGCTTTGCAAGGAGCAGTGCCTCATTGCAGAGCAATTACGTGCTCATTCCAGTGGAAGCTTAATTACACAGCACACTCCACTATCCCAGTTTGCTTCAATATCCTAAGTGCATAATTACCAGCTTGAGTTGCCCTGTGTTTTAAACATCTCCACAGTACAACTCTTTAAAGATCAGGATTCTTTTAGGCGTTAGAGAAAAGATGGTTTTGACACACAGCCTTCTCCTCACACCACTAAACCCTTGGTAATTTACTGCAGTTACAGGAGCACTCCTTGCTATTTTTGAAACTCCAGTTAGCCAGAACTGTGTCCCACCTTGCATTTATCTCTGCCCTTAATGAGTGGTTTTGACCAGGTCCAGCTAATTTCTCAAATGAGCTTCTGGGTGCTTCTGGAAGCACCTTTCCCAAAGCTCCCAGCCTGTGCTTCTTAAATTAAAATCCATTTTGGTTTTGGTTTGGTTTTTTTTTTTTTTTTTTAATTTATATTTTTTTTTAAAAGTAGAAACTTTAAGATTAAGTTGCCAAAGTTCACATAATTTTGGTTCATGCTAGAAGATTGGTTTCTTCTCTCCATCCAGCAGTTATGCAGATGCAGAGCTAAGCCAGGTCTCCCCAGAGCTGGGTGCTGTCCCTGATCTCAGCATGTGTCTGTTCTCTCAGGATGATATTATAAAAACTAGTAGTCCCAAAAGGCTGTAGATAGGAGCACCTCTTCTTTTCCTTGTCAAGGTTGTTCCTATGTGACATTCCCTCAGCGTGGATTTGCTGGGGGAGTTGGAGGGAGGAGGTTGAACAGGTTGAATCTTCACCTCTCCCTGCTGGGCATGAGTACCCACCGCCTGTTCCAGAGGGGCTGTGGTGCTCCTCTCTTCTCCCCTCTTCCACATTTGCTGGATGGTTTGATTCATTTTCTTTGTGTCTCCATTTGCTGTGAACTCTCTGGGGCAGGAAACATCTTTCACTCTGCAAAGTGCACCAACTTCTGTCCCCTAGGCTCCTGGTTACACCGCTCTAAAGATTGTGATATTCATAACGACAACTTTGTGTCCTACTGGCAGGGCAGCCCTGGGAGGAGAGGACCTCAAGGGGAGCAGGGGGAGCCAGGACCCAAGGTGAGTCCTGATACTCAGCACTACCTCTGGCTTTGCTTCAGGCTGTGTCAGAGGCATGATGCAGGATTGCAAACTCCTCTTCTAGTGCAGCTGGATCTGAGCTGGACACTGCAAGCTGGGGACTGTCCACTGCACCAAGGAGAGTCCAAACACAGCCTCAAGGACTCATGCATTGAGGAGGATGGGATCATTTATTAATTAAATGCTCAGTTAGGCTTTGGAAATGGAGATGATGAGCCTGATTGTAGTGAATTATTGCAATGTATGTGGTCAGCAATGTTCTCTGAGAGTAGCCTTGCTGGAAAATGGTCAGTGTTTGTGCTGTGCTTGTTCTGGCTGTCAAGCCTCCAGACCAGACAGCTGAGTGCTGCTCTGGGGCAGAGCAGCATGAGGACTGAAGCACAGCAAGAAGCACGGGACCAGCTCTGGGGTGAGCATAAGACGGCTGGGTCTGAATCCCCAAATCCTGGGGACTGAATCAAGCCCTGCTGTGAGCATTCACCACTCCTCTGATCAACACAGGGCAGAGCCAGACTGGCCCATTGGTCCTCTTCTTTGGGATAATATCTGGGAAAGAGGCATAATTACAGGGGAAGGAACGAGAACAGATGCAGAACTCAGCCACGGGTTAAGGAACATTTTCTGGCCACCTTGAGTAACAGGAATGACCTGTTGCTTGGGAAGGTGGATCATGCTTTGCAAAGCACCATCTGCAGCTTTGCTGTCTTTTCCTATGAAAGATGCACCCAAACCTTGGATCTAAAAGGCTAAGGCAGCCGAGGTTACTAGAGATCCCCTCGCTGCCCTGACTTCATCGTAAATCCTGCAGACAATTAAGGCTGGCCTAAGTCATGCAGTGCAGCCCATGTGAGGAGCAGGCACTAACTGGTTTCTTTCCTTTTTGTTTGATTTCATGTCTTTGGCTTTAGGGTGAACCAGGCCCACCTGGACAAGTAGGGCCAGAGGGTCCTAGTGGCCAACAAGGCTCTCCAGGTTCCCAAGGAATCACAGTTCAGGGTCCTGTGGTATGTGATCTCTTCCACTGCCTTTTTTTGCCACTTGCTCTTTGCAGTCAGAACATAGCGTCTCAATAAAGCTCCCCAAACGTGATCTATGTACTTACATCATCCTCATTAACATCTGGACAGCTGCTGCTGATCATTATCATCATGCTGCCGAGGCCCTGCACTGAGTCATTCTGGCAAAAGGCTGGTTTTGGCCAGACTCTCCCTAATGTGCCTTTAATGAAAACATCCCAGTGGAGTATTCAGGCATTTTCCTCTGCAATGATCATCATTGCCTGTCAAGGAGGAGAGGTGGGGGCTGCTGCATGGGATGGCACAATCCCCACACATGTGCTGGGGCTGTAAAGTAGCCTGGAGCACCGCAGAGAGCTGGAGCTAACTGGGAGGTGGATGTGGAGCAGCGGGATGCTCTTTGCCTCAGAGGATGCTGCAGCGTGTCTAACTACGTGCTTCTGTTTTAATCCAAGGGACCACCGGGAATTAAAGGAGAGAAAGGAGATACTGGAAGTCCAGGCCTGCAGGTAACAGTAGACACCATTCCTACTAAGATGTAGGCCTCAAAGATGTGCCCATTTTTCTCAGTGACTACTTTAAGCAAGATAGAAAAGCCACAGAGTTGCCACTGTTGTCTGCTTGGAAAGTGTCTTTCATTTTGGAGTGTCATCACAGTCCCAAGGGATACTGAGTCAGGTGATGCGAGAACAATAGACCTCTCTGGAAGCTAGATATAAAGGAATTAAAGGTGGGATAACTGTGGTTGCTTTGTTTAACAAATAATGTAGTTTCTTCCATCTTTTTCTTATGTCCCTCATAAAAAGATGAATTAGGGCATGTTAATCAGATGCCAGCTTTACCCAGCAATTCTGATTTACAGGGCATTCCTGGTGTGCAGGGAGCTCCAGGCAAGGATGGTCTTCAAGGTGCAAAGGTAAAACACCTCACCTCTGAGTTTTCCTGTGTGTGTGTCTAAAATTCTGTTGTGAGCATACTGGCAGAGACCTGAAACATCCAGCTCTCCTAATGCCCTCAGTGCATGAGTGAATGGTCTTTTCACAAAGCCAGGGGGATTGGGAAAAGAAACCCCATGGGGTCATCTCAGGTTTGGTCAAATCTGACCCAGGTGTCACCCTTCTTGCCTGCTTGGCTGGTGCATTTTTAACCCATTCTTAGCAAGATCTTTTAAAAGCAGCATATGAGAAATCCACCTCACTGCTTTCTAGTTTCTCTGAATCTTCTCAGTAATAACTGCCTGGATTTGGCTTTGCAGGGAGTGAGGGGACTAGAAGGCACAGCTGGGCCTCCAGGACCTCCTGGACCAAGGGTGAGTACTCACTGTGAGTGATGGGTATTGAAATCTCTTCCTCAAGCAGGGGCCTGTGGTTCCTGCTGACTAGCTGTCACCTGGGGGGGTCAGGGCAAAACCCCTTCTCAGGGTATTGCAGGGAATACCCAGCATATTGTGCAGCTCTCCACCTTCCCTGCTGTTGTCCATGCAAGAAAAGCAGCCCTGGCTTCATCTGGCAAGTTCTGGAGAAGATTTGTCCCAGTGAGGAGATGCTCGTTTTGTTATTTTTGCTTCCCTAGTGCTACTGTTTTTCAACTGTTGGTTGAGTTTGAGGTATAAGATCTTGTTAGACCGGAGTCAGCAGGAGCTGGAGGATGCACACCACATCCAGCATTTGCACTGGACAAATGTTGTGCCCAGGACAGCAGAACATTAAGATCTGTTGGTTTGTGTCAATCTGCTAATTTAAAGGGACTGCAGCCCTTCCAAGCTCTGTGAAACAGGAACTCTTCACTTTACACAGGAAACGGAACCAAATTTGAGTTTAGATGATGGGTGATGGACATGATAGTTATTGATTCTCACTACTGAATTCTGAGGAATATGGCAGTCTTGAACAGTGTAAGATGGAGATTGCTCACTGCTGTCTTTGCCTTAGACCCCTCAGTAGTTATGCTGCAGTTAGGTTTTTATAGGAGCTAAGGTTGAATTCAGCTCGTCATTTTGCCTTGCTCAGCTTGGGAAGATGTGGAGCCAACGGGGTCGAACTTCAGCTTTCTAATTACACGGAAAGCACTGTATCCTTCAGAGCAGCTCTGAAAGCTCTTCTGGTGCTGCCTTGAAGACTTCTTTCATTTTCACCGATCAGAAGAGTTGCTAATCTCTCTTGAGCTGAAATGTAATAGCTGGAAAATTATAAAAGAAAGTATTTCTACTGATTGGTTTGGACTTATGTTTTTCCTTCCCTTTATGGCTCCAAAGAGCACAGAAACTTCACAAACAGGAGCTGACCAAAGAAGACACTTCCCACTCTCTAAGCTGCTGTTACTGTTGTACAGGATTAGAGGCAGACCCAAGTCTTAAAGGAAAAAGAAAACAACAGCATGGTATTAGGAGGCTGAAGAAAGGGGTTGTGCTCTAGGCTATGCCTAAGTCTGAATAGATAATGAAGGATCTAAAGCCTGTAGGGTAAAAACCACATTGCGGTCTGTTGGCAAAACTCAGCTTTGCTGGCTTGCCCATAATTGAGACAGTAATGGGAAATGATGTGAACATGACTCATACATGATATACTCTTGACATTGGACTCATGGCTGCATGAGGTACTGACATAAATCTTAAGGTTACGATGCCTTTGCTAGAGTCCTCTAAACTCAAACTGCCGGTGCCCCTGGAGCTGCAGAGAAATGTCAGCCTTGAACAGAAAGTTAGGAAATAACTGGACTTTTATCTGTGTCTTGTAATTAATGTCTCCAGGGTTTCCAAGGAGTAACAGGCTCCCGAGGCAGCAGTGGAGAGAAGGGACCTCCGGGTGATGTTGGGCCAACAGTAAGTTTATCCTTTTGGGTCTCAAAGAAGGCCAAGACATGGAAGAATTGAGTGGAAAGAAGCTGTTCCCACAGCAGCTAAAAGAATCTAAAGAATAGTTGTGTTCCTTCTTCAGGAGATGGCTGGTTATGCAAAGCCCAGGCTACTTAACTGCTGATAAAGCATTTAACAAATCCCACGTCCTTTTGCTCTCTGTAGATTCACAAACTACACAAAACCCAGCATCCAAGCAAATGTCTGGTGTATGACTCTAGAATAAAGTGAGAGTCAGTCCTGAGCTGGAGTAGCCAGTGTTGGGCTTGTAGGGGCAACCACAGGCCTAGATGTCACAGTTACTTCTTCTCAGATGCTAAAAACCACCTGCTATGTTGGGAAATCTGTTCTAAGATTGTAGCTGAGGAATTTCAACATCCTTGTTGATGGTGCTTTATGCTGCTGCTCCAGCTGCTGCTTTATTATTTTTTTTTTTTTTTGCTAAAAAAAGAGAAACCAGAATATTCCTATGAGCTTGAAGCTCTTCTAGTCACTGTCATGAGGTCGAGGGAATGCTGAGAGTGTGAGAAACAAACTTTGTGCTCCATGTCCCACTAATGTAACCCACAACCTGCATTTATTTTCTTGTTTTCTTCTGCTCTTCCTTTCTCTAGACTTTTTTTTTTTTTCTTTCCTATAGGGGCTGCCAGGTCCAAAAGGAGAAAGAGGAGAAAAAGTGAGTTTTTCTCACTGTCACTGTATCCTGCACTCAGAAGAGGGGATGTGGTAACCTGCTTTGTGAGCTGTGCTTACAGATACCCCAAATGCAATCCCAAGCATGAATACAGGCTGGGAGGAGTATAGACTGAGAGTAGCCCTGAGGAGAAAGACTTGGGGTGCTGGCTGATGAAAAGCTCAACATGAGTCAACAATGTGCAAGCGCAGACCAGAAAGCCCCAACCATAATCCAGTCTGTCTGGAGAAGAGAAGGCTCTGGGAGACCTTATTGTGGCCTTTCAGTATTTAAAGGAGATCTATCAGAAAGCTGGAGAGGGATATTTTTACAAGGGCTTGTAGTGGTAGGACAAGGGGTAATGGCTTTGAACTGGAAGAGGGTAGGTTTAGATTAGAAATCAGGAAGAAGTTCTTCACTATGACAGTGGTGAGACACTGGAACATGTTGCTCAGAGAAGCTGTGGATGCTTCATCACTGGAAGTGTTCAAGGCTGCATGGGCCTTTGAGCAACCTGGTCTAGTGGGAGGTGTCCCTGCCCATGGCAGGAGGGTTGGAACAAGATGTTCTTTAAGGTCCCTTCCAAACCAAACCATTCTATGGTTCTATGAAATATAAACTAAACTCTTCTAGGGTTGAATAACTTCATGTACCCATAGTTTGCTGGTTTTCCATCCACCTGCCCTGGCTGGTGGGGTAAAAATAATCCTGAAGCTGTCAGGAGCTCCATGGTATTAATTTTAATTAATGAAGAAGAAATGCCAACTGAAAATCCATTCTGAGAAGGAAAAACCAAAACCATGTGGCTTGGCTGCACTGAGCTGTTCTTTTCTAATGCATTGTCCAAGAGGGGACTCATTTATAATATTCCTCAGGTGCACCCCAGCACAGTCTTTGAGGTCAGGAGATCTGTGCTACCTTTGAAGGTTATTTTATTGTGACAGGAAGTTTTTCTCATCCTGAATCTTGGCTAAAAAGAAACCCCGTGTCTTTCCAAGAGTCTGAGACCCCTTGCTAAGATTGACTTATATGAATTAGTCTTCAAAGAGTGGGGAGGTGCTTTTGTCTCAACCTAAGGCCTCAGTATTATATTTTTAACAACATTATCCTTCTGTTCCCACCAGCTTTTCCTTTTCTAGATAATTTTTTTTTAAATTATTTTTTTTTTCCAGTGGAACTTTCCCTTCTTCTCTTGGGTCTTCTGCTAAGGTGTTTGGGTTTTTTTAAGTCTGTGTAATTTGCACAGAAATCCAGCCAGAGATGTGTATTGTATAAAAGTTTTTGGAACTTTTATAAACGCTGTGTTCTGAAGTTTCAGGTAGAGTCAGTGTTTCCTTTTAAGCAGCATTTTTTTTTTTTTTTTGCATTTTTCTCACTTTTCCCTACTTTACTAGAACTTTCTAAAGGGCTCCTCCTCCCTGATTTATTCAGAATGCAGTAACTGTAAGAACCAACATTCATAAAAGGTTTAGACAAAGATAGGATGTTGTAATATCTGATCATATTAAATGTTTTACATATCACAGAACATCAAGTTACAGATTTAGCATCTTTTCTGATAAAATTTGAAAGTGAAATTTACTTTCCCTTTTTTTTTGGTAGCTTCGGTAATTATTGAGGTTTGGTCTGTGCTTTTTGATGTGCAGGAGAAAAATAATTATTGATGTTTCCCAATTGCAATTTTATGGCTTCAGAGCTTTGTGATAAATAAAGCTGCATTTCACAGTAATTACTGCCTCTGAAACTCAAGCTGACAAAAAGAATGGGCAGAAGGCTGCCATGTGTGATGATATCGAGCCTTTTAAAATTATATTAATACTTCCTTTTATTTTAATTTATTTTGATTTTAAAAAATATTTCACTTTAGGGGGAACCACAGTCCTTGGCCACAATTTACCAGCTCGTTAGCCAGGCTTGTGAGCGGATGATTCAGAGTGAGTATAACCAGTTCTGCTCCCCACTGTGTTCATGCTTCTCCAGTGGTGGAGAACAAGACCAGAGCAGAGACAGCATGAAGCTGTAGTGACCAGGAAGCTCCTCCATCCTGTCCTGTGTTGAACACCACATGTAACAAATGTCCCATCACAGGCCTTGGGTGCTACACTGGTTTTATTGGGTGGTGTTAGCACAGAGATCTGCGAAATATTTCTCTGGAAAACCCTCTGGCACTTTGCAAAAACTCCTTTATTTCTTAACTGGAAAAGCTTGAAACTCTAATTAGAAAGAAATTATTCTTTTGGTGAATAGTGCTGAGTCCTCTTGAGACAAGGATGTTTTGATAAAGCTCCTGTGCTGTGATGCACGAAGAGAAGCAGTGGTTTGCCCAAGGTCAGGCAGCCCAGTTGTGGCTCAGCTGCCCATCTTCCTTCTGGCTTTCTCAGTTTGGACTGAGATAGTTTTAAGTACCTTTTTAGACAACATCCTTTGATTTTTGTCTCTTTTCTGAATCTCTCAGCCAAAGAAACAGTCATTTTCTCTCTTGCCTTCTCAGCTCACGTGTTGAAATTTGACTCATTCATTCATGAACATTCAAGGAAGCCAGTCCCTGTTTGGGAAGAAAGACTAAAACCAGGGGAACCAGGACCACCAGGTCCTCCAGGTCCCCCTGGGAGCAACGGAGAAAGAGGAGAAAATGGCATCCCTGGACAGCCAGGCAAAGATGGGTATCCTGGAGAAAGAGGTATGGGCAAAGCATTCATAAGTATTTTTTACTATATCTTTGATACTTTAACATTTTGGTGCCTCAGGCAGTACTGTGAAAATAATCCATGATATTAACTCATCTCATTGCTATTTTCCTTTTGGACTTCTCTCTTCTAGGAAAGGAAACCCAAGTCAGATAGCTCAAAGAGTAGGGAGAAGACAGACACAGCCCACTCTTTTCACAAGCTTTGCTTTGAGAGGAAGGCTGGTTTGATCCTGTGTGTAGGTTTGGGAGGATGGAGAATTTAATTTTAGAGGGCAGGAGGCTGTCGCTACAGAAAAGCAAAAGAAATGGCCATTTAGATGAACACATGATGGTGGAACAGATCACCTGAGGCCAGAAATTATGAGTCTTGGAAAACACTGAAGGAAGGAATAAGGCAACTGAAGTAATGTTGAAAATGGAAGTAGGTTTCCAGAGCAGTAGTTCCAACAAAAGCTTCACACATGACTAAAGAAATAGATGAATGTAATCTCAGAAAGTGGCATCTGCCATTGCACATGAATGAGTGAACGGAGGGAATAGGTTTTGCTTGGATTTGCAGACATTTGTCAGTGGCTCGAGTAATTATCTGTCAAAAATGAAATGAAAAACATTGATTTCAACAGTGTCCCAACACCTCTAAGTAACTAGAGACCTTCTGTTTAACTCCTTACTCCAACATTGTTCAGTCTTAGCTGATATCTGCAGAGCTTATCAAAATGTCACTGAAGAGAAAAGGGAAGTAACAACCAGCACATGTTTCCAGCCTGCTGAGCAAGGAGATGGGAGAAGACAGAGCTCACTGAAAAACAATCTTAGGGTTAGGGACATGGCTGATCAAAATATTTTCATCTTAGAAATATGAAAACTGGTATTTTGTCAAAATGCATCTGTTTCTCTGAGACGTACTCATTTCACAACCAGTTTCATGTGAAAACAGCAATCCTGACTTACCAGCACCCCAGTGAAGAGACAGTTCAGCTTTGTGATTTGTCTGGTCCTTGTGAAGAGTGGACCTCACACTCAGGCCAGTGCACCAACACCAGTGCTATGAATTTCTCTGTGAAAAAAATCTCCATTTTCACCCATATCTGGCTGCAAACCAGTGCTAGTTGGAGCCCTGTTGGTCATGGGCAAATGACTACTCTGGCAAAGAGAGTAAGAGCCCAGACAGAATTAGGGGGAATGTATATTCCCCTGTGCTGCCAAGGGATGTAACTTTACTTCAACATCTAAGAGCCTGGTGGGGAGACTTCAGGAGCATTAATTCAGCATAAAATGCAAAATGCAATGAAGTGACACTTATCTCTTACCTGTGATTAGGTGCCCCAGGGCCCAAAGGAGAAAAAGGGACATCTGGAGCCAGCGAGGAAGGGGTCCAAGGACCCAGAGGTAGAACAGGTAAGAGTGAATACAGCCTCTCTGTACCGACCCAGTGGGGGCATCTGGAGTTCACCAGCTGCCAGATTCAAAGTGTCATTCAGCCTTAGGACCACTGTGGTGGGGAAGAATGACCTTCCCACTGCAGCACTGTTGACAGCATCCTGGATGGTTCCTCTCTGCTCAGTAAGAGATTCTCCAGGCAGCTTCTTCCCTCTGGTACCCATTCCAAGGTAATGATGTACTTTAAGTACCTGAGACACATCCAGGGAGTTTTAGTTTTGCTGCCTTTTTGCATGCAAGACTAGTTGCTAAGAGAAGAGGAGCTCTGACAATTCAACTTGTGAAACACAAGGGGTTTTGAGTAATCTGTTAGGATTTAGCATACTCCTCCATCCTGATCCCTGTGACTTGGAATCCATGACGGGTTTGGCACTGACATAACAAACCAGGCATTATCAAGAGAGCCTGGTCAAACATACTCTTCTCTATTTAAATTTTTATAGTAAAGATTTAAAGACAGTAAAAACAGTGACTCTGGGATGGATCCTGGGGTTAAGCTGGTTTTCTGCATTGACATGTAGGTGGACTTTGGATTCTCATAATCAGGCTTCATTTTTATCCAAGCTGGGCACCCTTAAGTTCAAGAATAAGCCCTCTGGGATTCAAAGAGGTTTTCCAACTGGTAGGTCCTAGTTTTCCACCAAGATGAGGAAACAATACTCTGAAAATTAATCACCATGTAGGATGGAGAAAACACAGAAGAGGTATTACACTGAAACAACTAAAGTAGATGTGATACATCTTACAGTGCTGCTTCTTCTTCAGGCCCACCAGGAGAAGTTGTGCTGGGGAAACCAGGTCCGAAGGGTTACCCTGGGAATGCTGGTCCTCAAGGTTTTCCCGGTGTCAGAGGACAGCCTGGCCAGTCTGGATATCCAGGGGGTTGTGATATCTCTGGATGTTATGGGGCAGGTAGAAGAGGTAAGTCCTGACTAACTCGACACAAAAACTGCAGTTTTATAGCTGGTCTCTCTTATGACTTCTCTTAAGCTAGACAGAGACCTTTGTTTATCCTTCAGGCACTGTCAGTCTTGCAGGAGCCTCCTTTGCAAAACAATCAGGATGATTCGCGTGCAATTCATATGGATAAAAGCCAGCTCAGTTGAGTGCTCCTCAGCCATCCTTCTTAGATGAACATATAACTGCAGCAGCAGTGAAGCAGGTGGAGGGATCATGGAGATATCTTTAGTTCTTAATGTCCCCCACAATGTTTCCACAGCAGATAGAGAGGAACAACATCTCAGTTCCTACAGATTTCAGGGAGGCTCGGTTGTACAGTTTTGCTCAGTGCCCTCGTCTCCTTTCCACTCACAGATTTCATCCCCTGATGGCTGGTATGGAGGCAGCTGAAGACATTGGTTTGCCCCGGACACCTTTGGGTGAAAGCTCTGCGCACTCCAAGGCAAGCAGCATCCTGATCAGTAAATACATTGTTTGTGTTTGGTCAATCAAACTCTAAAGCCACCAAACCAGCCTGTGTTCAGAGGAGTGACCCGTTTGTTTTTAAACACTGGACAACTGCAGTGCTCAAACTCACCTGGCATGCCCCGTGGCAAGAGAAAGAGACAATCAGAGGTGCGGGCTGACAGACTTGTAAGAAAATGAAATAATGTATTGAAACACTCAGAAATAACAGATCTTTTTTCCCCATTTGTCTGCTTGTGGTTTATTTTTGTCACCTGTTATTCTGGGTCCCCAGCACAGATGAAAACAGCATCTCATGCCCAATGATGCAAATCCCCTGGAACAAAACTGCATTTCATTGTCGGTTGACACAGTAACAAAGTTTAGCACCATTCTGACTGTTTCTGCTTGTGGTGAAACGCTGATGGCTTCCTTGCAGGGGTGCACAAGCACCACAGCCTGACCGTGTGATAACCTTCCCATGATATGACCAACCCCACCATTTAGCCTCATTCTATGGGGCTTGGTAGCTGGCATGCAAAGCTTTAGATCAGACAGAGCTGAGTGGTGTACTGAGAAGATCTAGGGATTAACCTCCCGGCCCTTTCCATCCCCTCCCTCCTGCAGTCTGAGTAGCTACTTTACATTTTATCAGGTAGAATATTGAATAGCTCTGAGTCTGACTTTTAGTTACATGACATGGAGGTAATTGTCATGTTATGCCCCTTTCCTCGTCTGAGCCCTAATCTAATATGTATCCACACCAAACCCTACAGATCCCAGGCAAAACATACACTCTCCTTTGCAATCACTTGTAAACTGCCCCTGCTTTAGTAACAATTGTTCCTGAACTGTCATTTAAACCAGGAACAACCAAATTTTTTTAATTTTTTTTTTATTTTTCCCGTAGAATGAAGGAAAATGTATCAGCACAGATCTTTTCAAAGGTGTTAAGAGGCATAAAATGGAAGATCGCTAGTATTTCCATGAGCTTAGTTTGGATGTACAATATCTGCAGCTACATGCAGGCTGGTAGCTGGGTAATTCATATGGATATAGCCAACCCTTGAACATTTAACAGCAACTATATACCCATTTAGACAGGAGATTGTCACATAAATACCAAAGAGAAAGAAATCTACCTTAAAGAAATTAAATTGTTTGGACAAGGAATCCAAATACTATTTCTTCTTGTCATTATGGAAAAATTCTATAGAATTAAGAAATTATGTTAAAGGAACTTTTGAACATACCAAACTTGAATGGGAGTCACCCTACAACGAAAGTAATGCTAAAAAAAAAAAAAAAGACTTACTGTATCCTTTAAGTATTTAATGTAGTCCTTGGCTTGATGTATGTTCATTCTCTAGAAACTCCCAGGAATAAGTGTTTTCAGTATGACATACATTTGGAAAATGCACAGAAACACCACTCTGGCAGAAGTAACATTTTTGTTCTCTTTAGAGCTTTCCAGAATTGCCTTGACATATAAAACAGAAATCTTTCTAGCTTAGATGAAGGGTTGCTGAAGGCAAAGCTCCAACCAGAAGAAAAAGTAGAAGTCAAGGGAGCTGCAGTACCCAGCATATCAGGAAGATGGTGTTGGGAGGAGATGCGTTTGTTGGGATAGACACCCTGCATATGTGTTGGGGACTTGCAGGTATTTCCAGTTATACAGTCAAAGAGCTTTCAATCTGCATTTCCCCTATTCTCTGAAAAATAAAGGTGTTCTGAGAACAAACCTACCCAACCTACATTAGGCTGCATTTGGCATGATTATGCATTTAGCATCCAATAGCTGTGATAATGGGCAGATGCAAAGCAGAGGGCAGGAAAAGAAAGGAGGTAAAAGGTCTATCCCACACAGCAGAGCCTGAAGCTGTTCCCCTGCAATGCTCACAAAGTGGGGAAGGTAAGCAGGTCAATGTGGAACATCTGCATTTCACAGGTAATTCTGCTTCCTTTCCCACTTAAACCAGTGCAGACAGATTCCCTGTTCTGAACTTGCTGCTCTTCCTGTCCACATCTAGTAACTGAAGGTGGTTTGAGCTAGTTCTCCTTTATTTTGCTTTATCAACTGTTTTGGAAAGTTACTAACATCATCCCACTGCCCACCTTGGGATTGAATCTATCTGGTAGAATGTCAAGTGACCTTTGTATTTGTCTGATGATTTCAGATACAACAGGAAGGGTCAGACTTGAACAAAATTGGGTCCCAGAAGGGCTATTGATTAGGAAACAGACAACCTGCACAAATGTCTCCATTTATGTTCCTAAACCTTGTCCCAAGGGTGGTTTTATTTACCTGAAATCATGGATATTTAGTCCAACTAGTATCACAGAGTGTATGTGTGAGTGCTTTGTAACCCAGTTTCTTGAAGTATTCCTGCTGAGAGATTTTTATCTCTGAGAGTGTCCTAATCCAGCAACGACCATTGAATGTTATTAAACAGCAAAAAGAGAATATTTCAGCTGTTGGAGAAACACAGCAGCCCTGCAGGTGGAGGTGCAAGGAGGCTCAGGAGACCTGCCCAGCCCAAACTGTCAGTGAATACAGAAACCAGCCATTTGTGAATATTAATTTTCCTTTCCACAGTGTGTAGTGTGACATCATCTCTTAGTTTCTTTGCAACGTGTATCCTCCAGTCCTTAAATGGTGATAAATTTGGATTTTTACCCCTGGTGCAGAGTCTGATCCACCCGGTGCAGCTGGATTCTGGCAGAGGCTGAGGACCTTTCAGAGACTGATTTTTTTTTTTTTTTTTTTTTTTTTTTCCTAGAGCCT
>JANIJG010012052.1:6335-26049 GCA_024611175.1 Megaceryle torquata | reverse complement strand
GTGATAAATTTGGATTTTTTCCCCTGGTGCACAGTCTGATCCACCCGGTGCAGCTGGATTCTGGCAGAGGCTGAGGACCTTTCATAGACTTATTTTTTTTTTTTTTTTTTTTTTGCTACAAGCATCATTTTAAGGTATTAAATTGGTCTCAGGAGTGAGGTACAATAAGCACCAAGGAGTAACCAGCAGCACTGCTAACAAACAGCTCTGAAAAGGCTTTTTTCCAGGGCTCAGTGCCTTGGCTGGACCAGATTTAAAAAGCTGGAAACAAAGAAGACAACATGGGAGGGGATGCAAGGTCTTCTGAATAGACATCACCACAGTGGGGGACAGCCCACAGGGACTATCAGGGCAGGTGGGGCTGTTACAGGGGGATTCTCCTTAGTCCTGAATGTAAATCTTACATCTCACATGCGCATCTCTCTGCCTGTGTCTGTCCCTACACAAGTGCATTTCCTCCAGTCCAGTTTCTTGTTAAATGTCTAGAGAGAAATTTATCCAAAGGGCGGTGAAGCCGCGTGGATTAGCTCACTGCAGAAGGAGATGATGTGGTGGGAAACAGTCCTGAAAATGCTGGGGATCTGGGGGTTAGATAGGTCATGATCCCAGCCAGCTGCAGATAAAATCCCCTGCATGCCCTATGGCTGAGAGGATGAACCAGACTAAGGGAGCATTGGGGAACCAGAAAAAAAGAGGATGTAGGGAAAAACAGAAGTATGGTGAAAGGTTATTACAGGCTGAGGTTATTACAGTCAACTTTGTATGGCTTTGGTCTTCTTCCAACAGTGGCCAATGGAGCTGTACCAGTGGGAAAGTGTGAAACACTATGGTGAGGATCCAATCCCTCCTCTACAAGTAAAACAGAAAAGATCATCATCTCTGACTGCTTTCTGGGATGCCTTTGGGGTCTCTGAGCTTTGTTTTGCACTCTCAGATCCTGAAAACCAGTTATTTTGCTCTGGGTTTCTTCCAAGGCAGGTTTAGAGCTCCTGCTGTACCCCAGCCTTGCTTCCTCACTCCCCTTCTGATGTCAGCTTGTGTAGTCAAGTCCTGGGAATCAGTTTTGGGCTGGGAGCATTGCAAATATTAACAGCCTGGCTGCATACTTTTTCCCGGAGTCTTTCATATGCTAAAACCCCTCTCTTTTTGTGTTTCATGGTTTTGGAATAGCAGTATTATTCATTCTTTTACAGTTAGAGTCTGGTTCATGGCCCACTTTTATTCTAGTTTCTGATCATTGAATCCCATGGAGGGTTAACATCCTCAACAACCTCCCAGATGGAATAACGTGGCTAAGAAAGAGTGGTAGGTGTTGATTCCTATTTCCTCCCCTTAGATTTTTACAAGGAGGCACATCAGAAGACTTTATTTGAACTTTAAACTGGGGAACTATTAATGCCACATGAGAAGAAATGGAGTTGCCTCTATATGAAAGATGTTCTGATGTTAGGAAAACAGAGGCTGCTCATGACCTGCATTACCCAAGTGGCTCCCCAGATACCAGTCACATCTCCGTAGCCAGCTTCAGCTGTCACTGCTCATCTTGTCCCATCACACCCAGTGATCCTGCAGTCGTGGTGACTCTTCAGGGCCACAACCACATCCTTAGCACTCCTAATCACAGCTGCTATTTTGGATGTGTTAATGGAGCTCTCCTAAAGCCTTTACCAGTTCTCCTGCTGCCCCCCCGCCCCAGTCATTCCCTTGTGTTACAGCTCTGGCTGTACAGCCACCCTCACCTCTGTGGGTCCCCATCCTGGTCTTTGGCCATCATTCTGCTGCTGCTCAGGCTCATGAGAGCTGTGAGCAAGACACTCAAGCTGCTGCTGTCTCTCCAGCCTAGCTTGGAAACTGCACGTGCTTTTATTGCCAAAAATGTGCATGCCCAACCCGCTCCGTTGGTGGGTTTAGGAGGAGGTTGCAGTGAGAGCTCTGAACAGCCATCGTGGGCACTTCTGTGCTCTGGTGATATGATGCCCCTGACCCAGCAATGCCCAGGGTGAGAAACCATCCCACCTTCATGATTATTTTATCAGTGCACTTGAAGAGTGATGGAGAGGGTTCAGGCCACCTCCATGAACCCAGCCTGTCTGGAACACAGCCCGTAACCCAGCCCCTCTGTGGCCCTGCGCTGCAGACTGCAGCTGTGTTGGTACATTTATGCACTAGACCTTGAAGATGTTTGACTTTGTTTTCCTTTCATTGCCATAAGCAAACTCACTGACTGTGAAAAGGGATAAATTAGTATCTCTGAAGACTGAGTCTCTCTTTATTTTGAAAACAAGCATAGAGGAGCTGGAGCTCAGGCTCCCTCATCCTCCTTCCCCATGTGGTGCCAGCACCGTGTTTCGTGGAGCTGGCCTAAATCTTGGCTACTCTGTGGTTTTGTGAACTCTACAGATCTTAAGCACCCCCTCTGGCCGGTGCTGCCTGCCCCTGCCTTCTTGCTGCACGTCCCAGAGCAAGGACAAGATGTGCAAAAAGGTTGGTTTAGTTTGGATAGAGCTGGGAAGAGCACAGCTGCCGAAACCACTGGCTACACCTAAGGCCATGATACCTGTAATTTCTGCAAAGCACCAGTCTGAATTCCCAAGTGTGGCCTCTTCAACTTTCCCTATATAATGACATATTTCCTTTTTATGCCAATATGCTATCCTGGGTTTCTGTAGAGGCTTCCCCATGTCTAAGTACCTTCACCACCTACAGCAAGGGTTTTACAGCTCAGGGTGACCCTCATAATGTGGATCCAGGGAATTTCCTTAGAAAGCACAACACAATCCAAAGCTTAACCCCAAATCCTCCCTTCAGTTGCGTGGCCTTCCCTCAGCTACGGCCCCCATGGCTTCTGAAGGGCATTGGCCCAAGGAAAATCTGTCAATAGAAAGACTGCAGCTGCTGTGCCAGCGATCACTGCTGGTCCCAAAGGGGCTGAGCTGCCTCGAGCAATTCCTTCCAGTCTGTCTGTCTTTACCAGCTGACCACAGACCATATCCTGCACGGGTATCCCAGATCGGGAACTTTATTTAGAAAATGACTCATACAGGAACTCACAGCCCTGAACCACCTCAGCTCGACCGGGCAATATTTCTAGGCAGGGCAACACTGAGACCTCCGAAGACAACTGGAGCTAATTTGCCAGGAGCTGGTTTGCAGACGCGAAGCCTCTTTATGTGCTGCTTTAGGGAATAAGCTCGTGTTCTTACATTGCTGAGTATATGCCAATGAATGCCACCATGCTATGGACAGACTTTAATAAGAACTTTTCCCCTAAATTAGATGGAGGAGATGAAGATGGCTTGGCAAAATAACACGACCTTGGAAAGTATTCCCAGAGAGCTCTGGAGCAACTCAAGCGCGGACACGCAGTAAATTATTCAAAGGGCTGCCTCCATTTCTCTGCTCCTCTCCTTCCAGGTGAACTAAAATCCATAAAGTGGGCTATACTTTCTTCCTTCTGGGCTTGTATTTAGATCATTCCTGCCAGCCACGGTGGGAGGAAGAGACCAACAGTTCCCAGCAAACACACGATGATGAACATCCAGAGGAAGATCCTGTCGATGACCATTGCAACGTACTTCCAGTCTTCCTTCACCTGAGAACACAGAGATGAGAGGCCAATCACTAACATTTATTTGAGATTGAAACTTATGAAGACTATTAGTGATTTATGCCAAAATAGGATATTGTCATTTACATCATGCTAGAGGAGGGCAAGGTCTTGCTTGCATTTAGTGGTCCTCTATGATGGCAAAGATTTATTCTATCAATTGCTGATGTGGGAGATGGATTCCCAGACTGCGGGGGTGTGCGTGTGCTGTTGCAAACCCTGTTTACAGCTCCCCAGGGATGACATATGCCTGTGGATAATTAAGCTCGTCTGCACGCTCACTATCCCATTTTCCATGAGCAACAGCTGTAGCTGGGTGTGTACATGAGGCTGTGATTCAAACTGGGGAGGGTGGGATGGGGAGAAAGAAATAACTTGTTTCCCCATGATCATGAAGAGATTTGCTTACAGGTTAATGAAGCCAAGCTCTTTCTGCAACGGGATTTACAGCTTTGGGTGAGTAAGCAGGGAAAATGAACCACCAAATGAAAAAAGTGGTCTTCCTCACCCTGTTTCTTGCCCTTTTTTTGCCTTTCTGTGGGAGGATTCTCCAGCAATTCCTCTCTGAGGAGGTCTAGTTCTTATTAATGTCATCAGGCAAGGATTGTAAATGGCTATTTCATTAAGTAAGAAACCACATACATATGAAAACCGCTTTTATTAGATTGCTGTTGTTAATTTCTTTCTCGGGAAGAGGACTGATCAGATGGCAAAGTTTTATTTGATATGCCTGTACCCATTATAATTTCCTACAATATACCACTTGGTGATTAATAGACCCGAGGACTGAAATTTGGCACTAGCTCAAATCTCTTTGGTGGCCGTGATTGCTGCAAGTCAGGAGTGTGGTGTAAGGAGAAGCCGGCAGAAGAGCCAAGGCTGCTCTTTACTGGGGGTGTTTTACAGCTTCTGACCCTGAGCAGCAAGTGGCTTCACCGTGCCCAGAGCTATCAGATACATTGGGCTGTAGCACGAGTGAAAAAGCACAATACAATAATAATGTCACATTAACGACAGAGACTTTTTCATCCACAGAGCCTAGGTTTGTTTTAAACAGAGATAATAATAAGGGAGTAACCCAGAACAGTAGCTGTGAGCTAAAACATGATTTCTAGGAGACCTGGCTTGAGCTTTGGCTTTTTAAGGATTTGCTGATTATGCTGAAAATTCATTTTGGTCAAGGAAGAAATCCAAATATCAATGAAATAGCTGTTTGCAGCAGATGAAGTTTTCACAGCTATAGTGGCAACTTTAAGTCCTAAAACATTATGACTTGTCAAGTCCCAGATGAACAAGCTCTGAGCACAACACAGTGACTCTGTAAACTCACCTCGCGTCTTCTCTGTCTCCATCAGGCATGGATGCAGCACTAAATTTTATCTTATGCCTTGCACAGAGAAATCAGGACGTGTCAGCGAGAGGGAATATACACTCCTGGGTTCCGTGACCGATGTGACATTTTATTGAGCTAAGAGAATGATTCCTTACAGGTAAGACATCTGCCTTTACCTCACTGGGGTGTGCTGAGCCCTTCACAGACTGATCACTTCCAGTGTATTTGCAAAGTGCCAGTCATCACTCTGTGCCTCAACCCAGGCAAAGTGAGCTTTGTAGCTACACCTCTTATTTGCTCTATGAACTGCCTGGTTAGACCTTTAAATCATCTGGTGTTGCTCCAGCTCCTCAGCTCAGTGAGTAGCTTTGTAAACTGGGAAATGAGCCACGCACTGGCGAGTGAGCATAGAAGATTTTTTTTTTTTCCTTAACTTCTTCTGTGAACAAAGCATCTTAAATTTCAGGAACACCTGAACATTTTCAGAAGTGTGAAAACGGGTTAAATATTTTTGTTCAGTAGATAATTTTATTCCCTTTAAAAATAGCACCAAGTTAAAGAGGTCTTTAATACTTAATAGGCAGAGGTAAACAAATAGGGGTTCATCCTGAAACTTGTTACCTTCTTGGGGGAAACCCTGTTGGTTTATGATTGTGCAGCCCCTATTGCTTTCATCTGTAACTGGGGTGAGTAAAAGAAATAGTGACCCTTAAAATCAGGAGTTCTCTCATCCCAAGGATAAGGTCTCGGTGGATAAATCCCCTGCACTGTGCATGTTTTCTGATCACTTGCTGAGAGTTGGAGTGAGTCCCCGATGCCTAAAATTCCTTGTGAGAAAGGTGGCTAAGCAAGCTCTGGATGATTGTGTTTATGGGATTAGTGTCTCATGATGCAACCAATGTGTAAAGAACATCTGTAGTTTACCATCTGATATCCAACTGGAAAGCTGGATTGATTAAGAATGCCCCATTCTGATAAAATAAGCTTTTCTGGGGGATTTGCAGCAGTAAAAGTAAGTGTTAGATCATGCAAAGAAAAGGAAGTAAAGGAGTTTCTCTTTGAGAAAATGAGGAAATGGGAGAAAAGCAACTTGAAAAGTTCAGCAGAAATTTGCTTTCAAATGTAATGGTGTATGAAGAAATACTCAGCCCATCTTGAAAACAACGGCTGGGAGTGCGTCAGATGTTTGCAAAATCAATATCCAGCTTCAGACCAAGAGCACAAAGGGTGAAATTGGAAATTATGGAGAGACAATGAAAACAAAAGAGGAGGAGGAAAAGAAAATTGCCTGGGGTTTGGTTTGTTTTGTTTTCTGACAACGCTGTAGCATTTCCCTGTGGTCCAGCACCTCACGTGGAGCATGATCCACAGAGGCCTCTCTGACAATGTCTATGCAGCTGTCAACATCTGCCACCCCAACTCCTGAGCTGTATTTTGATTAGTTTTTAGAAGCTCACTCAAAACTATTTTTGGAAAAGGATCAGGGGCAGGAACCAGGTAAATCCCCCACCCCCAAATTCCTGAAAAATGAGGGGGTCTGCAGCTCTTCCCTGGCCCAGCTCTTTGCAGGTCTGAGCAGTGGGACCAGGGCATCCTCCTGCCCCAGGATTTGAGGGAAGGGTTGAGGTTCCTTGGTGACATCTGATCCTCAGGACCCAGAGCCTGCAACACAGATTGGAACAGTCCCGGGAGGTTTTATTGTACTTTGTTAAAAATAAACCAGTGAGATTATCCCATGTTTCCTGCCCCTCAGCTCCATTCTCTCCTATTTTATTTTTAAACTGTCTTCAAAGTCTTCTTATTAGAGCAGTCCAGAGATGCACACCGGCATGAGGACAGCAAGGCTTTCCAGACGGTGCTCTTGGTGTCTGGTTATTTGGGCTCGCGTGTGACGTGCGACTTTGGTTTGCTTCTCAGTCTGTAATTAATTTCTAATGGCATTTCTATCATAGACTGGGACAATTCAGTCTGGCATTTTCCCCAGTGTCCCATCGCTCTTGTATTGTTTGCAGATATCTTTTTATTTTTTTGTAACAAACAACTGCCTCTTGCATTTCCCATTTTTCTCTTTCCTGAAGCACTTAATTAAATGAGCTATTTACTTTTAATTTAGAAGCACTGCCCCTGTGGCAATGGTGCTTTATTAAAAAAAAAAAAAAAAAAAAAAAGGCAGGAACTTCAAAAGAGGCTCTGTTCTTATTCTGGGAAGGTGCATGTCTGAAAATAGTACCCAAGAGACCGCGAGCTGTGTCTCGGGGGCTGCAGCTGCAGCAGAGGTGCCTGCTGATAGATTGTTGAAGACTTCCATGAAGAAATGTCACAATTTGATTTTAAGATGAAAGCAGATTTCTGATTTTTTAATTTTTTTTTTCCCTCAATAAAATCTCATTTGCTTAGGTCAGTTCTGCTCCTTAGAGTACATTTCAATTCCAGAGGGTCACATTTTCTTCTTCTTTGTTATTTCCACCTGGAGAAAAAAAAAAAAAGCTTTCCCATTTAACATTTTCAGATCCAGGAAGAGAAAATAGAATAGCCTCAGACCAGGGTCAGCAATTATTCCCCCAGATCTGAAAAGCTCACCTCTGCCTACCGTGCCAACCACAACTGCTGTGAAAGAGCAGAAAAGGGTGGGCAGGTTTGCAGGCTCTTCCTGGGGAACCTGGTGCATCAGTGGTCCTGGGGGTGACCCTTCTGACCTTGTTGCTGGATGTGTTCCTGGTGCCTTTGCTTGCAGGCTGGCCTGTCAGGAGGTCCGCTCAGAGTCCTCCAAACTGCTCCTTTTGATATTTAGTGCTGTAAATAGCTTTGTCCTCAGGATAATTGCTTTGTTTCAAGAGGGAAGAAAAGTGGAAGGTTTAAGAAGAGAATTTGTGGCTTCTGAAGGCTGTTCTCATTTTAGAGAAGGTTGCAATCATGGATTAAGAGGGAAGAACCCAAGATATTAACAGACTCACTTCTTGGCGCTATCAACAAGCTCAGCAGAAAGAGAATCAGTTGAAATGGGAAGTATTAGCAATGTAATATTCTTTCATTTGCACCAAGGAGAAACAAGGGAGTTGAAATCAGTTGACATCCACTGGTTTACTTGTGATTATTGGTAGGAAAAGAGAACGGAGTTTAATTCCCACTGGCTTAACATGCTTGGGATGTGCTGTAACCTGGCAAAGACTGCTGGGCTGTCAACTAATGACGATGGAGATTCACAGCCCATCTCTGCCACAGATTTGCTCTGTGACCTTGAACAGGTCGCCTCATCTCCGTATTTAGGCTGTCACTCCTCAACATGAGGAATAAACGGGTACTTCCTCAAAGGGATGTCAGGAAGTCAAAGGCATTAAAGAACAGAGGCCTCTCAAACTATGGTACCTAGGAGTATATAAATGGACAGGAGCACTTAATCTTGTTGTTGTTGCTGACAAGTGCTCAGTGCTATGAAAAATGCAAATGCCAAGACACTCTTCATGCCCAGGAAGTTTTGTATAAGATCCCTATGACTTGAACTGACTCCAAATCTTGAGAAATTCAAACTGTAAGCACAGCTGAAAAAACACCTTTTGTGGATGGATCCCTCTAGGAAAAGCTGGGTAAGACTTTTCTTAAGTAAGAACACTGGCTTTGGGATCTCTTGTGGCTTCCTTCATTGTAGCTCTTATCAGCCAGCACCCTGTAACCATAGTATCACAGGGAAAGAGCTAGGAGTGGTGGGAAAGGATGTGGTATCTCCATGTGTATCACCATCTCCATTAAAAGAAATCCTTCCAGCCTCTACTTTCCTTCCCTTCCCTATTTGCAGCCGTATTCAACCCCTCAGAATAAGTGTGAAATCTGTCTGTCCACCCACCTTCCTGCACAGAGCCAATTGTTCCAGTGTAGGTCCACTAATGAGGAACTGCATCACACAGAGCTAAACATACCCTGCAATGTCCCCACGCTACTACAGGCTTCCTACAGCTACAACCTATTTTGGGAATTTGCTTTCCTAGGCTCAGCAGCCAGAGTCAATGGTTAATAAAACACTGAGAGTGTGAATTCCTCATCTGTCAGAGGCTTCTCTAAAGGACATCTGCTATGTTCCCACCAGGTGGCTGCATTTTGGCTCTCTTTCACATTCTTAGCTGTTTCCTTCCTACTTAACAATAACTTTATTTTCTCCTGGAGAATCCTAGAGCATCTCTGAGTATGGTCTGGTTGTGCTACCCCCTCGGTCCCCATGCCTGCCAAGACCCCAAGGACAAACTCTCCAGCTGTGCCTACGGTGGCCCATGTGTTCAAAAGCCACACTATAAGGGGTGGCCGAGCCTTCATCAGCAAGTGCGCTCCCTGTATAGCCCCCAGATTTGGTGGGGCTTCCTTAGCAGGTGATGTTTGACTCACCCAAGGAGAGGAGGCTGAGTTAGCATACTTACTGAGAAATCTGCATCTTCTGCTCGCAGGTGGTCAGCGATGTAGTGAACCCCTTCCACTGCCAGCTTCAGGGCTGGGGACATCAACAGAAGGTGTTGCTCTTTGGCGCTGTGAGTCTTGCTCCCTTGAGCTGGTGTGCCGGCCGCCTCGCTCTTTTTGCATTTACACTTGCACTCCGGGGGCTTGTGCTGGGGCTGTTCTTCATTTAGGTGGCACCGCTGGGATGCTGGAGAGCTGGTGGAGTGGCCATTTGTCTGGGAAGAGTCCTCTTGCAGGTAGCAATACTGGATGCTCCGGGACCTACAGCGGATACTCCCTTCCTCTGCCTTGTTGGGGCTGTACATCTGCTGAACGCTTAGTGATCTGCCTTTCAAGATGGAGGTAGTCTGGGTGTCACTCAGATGGTGGCACGAGGGTTGTGGAGAGGAGCAGGGCACCTGCACAGGCTCTGAGTGCAGCACAGAGTACTGCCCTGAAGGGGACTTGCAGATAGGCTGAGGCTTGGCTGGCTCATCGAGGTGGGCACCGAAGGAAGATGTGGGTGATGGCTCATTACTCTGGGGGCTGGGGGTAGATGAGGTAGTGAAATTGGGTTCCACGTCAATCTCAGACCAAAGCCTTGGTGTGTTGGTTATTTTGTGCATGGATTCAATGAGCTTCTTGCAATTGTCCTTCACTGTGGAGGGACGTTTCATGAAAAGGAGGCGTGGGACTATGTCAAGGAAGATTCTTCTCACCCAGTCAGGCATTGTGTGGGTACGCGGGGAACGATGGTGCACGTTGAGCACAAAGACAGTGATGATGATAGACAAGGTAACAAATATCATGGTAAAGAGAAGATATTCTCCAATCAGAGGGATAACCAAGGAGGTAGATGGGATGATCTCTGTGATGAGCAGCAGGAACACAGTGAGAGAAAGCAGCACAGAGATGCACAAGGTTATCTTCTCTCCACACTCGGAGGGCAGATAGAAGACCAGGACAGTCAGGCAGGAGATCAGCAGGCAGGGGATGATCAGATTGATTGTGTAGAACAGTGGCAGCCTCCGGATAATGAAGGAGTAAGTTATATCGGGGTAGATCTCTGTGCAGCATTCATATTTCTTGCTGTTGTAATTGCCCACAGCGTTGATGATGACCCATTCCCCACTCTCCCAGTAGTCCAACTGGTCCACATGACTATGCATGCTCACCAAGTCTATCTTTGCTTTGTCATAGGTCCAGGAGCCAAACTTCATTGTGCAGTTTTGCTGGTCAAAGGGGAAAAAGGTAACATCAATGCTGCAGGAGCTTTTATAGATAGCAGGAGGCATCCATTTAATTCTCCCATCATAGAAGAGGTGGGCCTTGGTCAGGTGGGTGACTGCAAAGTCACCGTCAGCACTGGGGAGGGAGAAGACAAAAGAAGACTAAGGCTTCTCTAGGACATGTCAATCTGTTAAAGAAATAAGGTATTTAGTGCCTGGCTTCCAAAAATGCACCTGAGAGATGCAAGAGGCACATGACGTGCAAACGCTGGAATCATCCGCCCTGTCCAGTGGGTTCTGAACTCTGCGGGCTTATGCGAGCACTGGTTTTGCATGCAAATGTCAGCCCTCACCTCACACAAATGAGGTCCCTGAGTGACTGTACACAAGTTTTCCAAAGGTGTCTCATAAATGCCCTGGGAAGGGTTGAGCTTGTTTTAGAGAGGTGGGAGGAACCTCTACCAGGTACTGTGGCTGGGGGCTCTGCAGAATTAATTGTGACAGCTGCTATAAATGAAGCAGTGTTGGGGAATCATTCAGACTTTTACATGAAAAACAGCAAGAACATCCTATTAATAGAAATCATGAAAGTTAATCTCTCGATTTCCCAGCCAGGAAGGGAACTGTATTTTATGGTTTCTTCTTACGGGGACTCTCAGCTGGGGTCTGTGTGCTGCTATAAGATAAAGAGATAACAGCTCAGGATTTTATATCAGAAGCCATTCACAGACAGTGGAAAGCTGTTGCATAAACAGCATTTGGGGTGGCTTTATTTGTTGTTTGGATCTGCTTTTCTCAGCTGATCAGCTGATTTCCCACAGCACTGTGCTGTACACCCATGACACCAGCTGCTTCCAGCTCGTCAGTGGGACTGGGGTACAAGTGAAAGAGATCAGAGGAAAGGCACTGGGGATCTGGGGGAAGAAAGACCACCGAGGAATGTCCTACTTGAGTTGTAATGGTGTTGGAGAAAGGAGGAGAGACTGGAAAACTCTGGGAATGGGATCTCCCAGCCCCTGGAGACAGCCTTGTCCTCCACCTGCCTCAGCATCATCAACCACAGCTCCACTCCTTCCTCACACCCACATTTCTGCTTCAACACGTTAAATATTTAACCTGCTGTTTGCCCTGGTGTGTGGAGGCCACAGAAGGAAAATAGATCATTAACAGATTCAATTAGTGCAGCAGGCAATTAATGACCCTGAATGGCTGTGTCACTGAGAAAGGTTGAAATCCCAACCAATAAAAAAAGCAGGGGGAATCTGTTTGTAGAACAATGCCCTCAGGTCCTGCTAGGACAATAGAGAAAAGAGCATCCAGAAAGCAAGGACGGAATTGGGGACTGTCTCACACACCTGGCTTGAGCCACTGCAGAGCTCAGGGATACAGAGGAAGAAGCCTTGGGTGTGATGTTGAGTCGCAAACGGCGTCGCTGCTAAACAAAGGGGGAGCTGAGCAGGGGAGGGAGAGCTCCTGCTAAAAACTTGAGATGAATTATTCAGACTGATATGGATAGAAAGCTCTCTGCTCCTGCCCAATCCTCCCGGCTGGAGCCAATCCAGCCTGCAGCCACTTTCCCTGCAACGGGCAAACTCCCTTGGCCCTGCTCTGATGCTTTGGTGCTCAGATGTGCCCTAACAGTGGCTGTACAGCTACAGGGTGCACGGGGGTCACAGCTCTCCTCTTCCTCACCAGCAGAAAGAAAAACAGCACAGGGATGAGCTGGTGAAGTCCCTCACAGAATCACAAAATGGTAGGGATTGGAAGGGACCTCGAAAGATCAAGTCCAACCCCCCTGCCAGAGCAGGATCACCTAGATCAGGTCACACAGGAACGCATCCAGGTGGGTTTGGAATGTCCCCAGAGAAGGAGACTCCACAACCTCCCTGGGCAGCCTGGGCCAGGCTCTGCCATCCTCACCGTGAAAAAGTTTCTCCTTATGTTTACATGGAACCTCCCGTGTTCCAGCTGGTACCTGTTGCCCCTATCATTGGGCATCATTGAGAAAAGCTGCTGAGGGCAAAAGTTCCCTAAATTTATTTCTTTAGATCATCCACCGATTTGCACACAAAAGGGGAAAAAATAAGACTTTGTGATAAGATATTTGAAATAAGATATTTGAAATAAGATATTTGAAATAAGATATTTGGCCTTGCCATATAAAGCATCTTCACCAGTCAATGACCACACTGGCTCCCAGTAAGACTGGTGTAGTATTGCTTATTTTGGGAAGCAGGGGTAGGATCTGGCCCTTGGTGAGCTGTCTTGGCTAACAGTGTATCCGGGCAGAGACATCTCCCATGATCACAGCCCAGATCTTTGTCTTTTGAGATAACTTTCCTGGTGGGTAGAGTTCGTGAAAGATAAACTCAGAATTACTGTTTGATGGAGAACCAGGTTTTTACTAAACTCTCCTTTGTTCCTATAGTAGAAAGCCTTTGGTCTTTGTGGCAGATTTTGGAAAAACAAAAGAACCCAAAAGGACCTCTGAACTGGAATTTTTCTAAAGCTTTAAAATGTCCTTTTTGAAAATTATTTTTAAGATAGGAAAGCTATAAATATGTGCAAACTCAGGTTGCTGTCTCCAAGGCAAAACCACCATCGCATTTTACTCCAATGCAAATAAAAACCAAATGAGGTGCAAATAAAAACCAAATGAGGTGCAAACAAAAAACAATGAGGTACCATCTACCCAATGCCTTTCTTACATCCTCTTTCTTAAATCTAATTTACATCTTCAGGACCACTTACTCTGGATGAAAACCATCTTTTTTTTTTTTTTCCCCCCTCTTCTGGGTTTTGCCTGCACTGTAAAGCCAGATTGAGACATGAAACATGGGCAGTGACAGTCCAGTTCTTGCTGTTCTCAGTGGTTCTCTTACTAAATCCAGTTCTGGATTTAATGACATCTCTGAGGCAGGATTAAAATCATTCGTTAATGGAACAGCATGTTTATAATTGGACTTGTATTACAAAGATAATGAGCATCCACTAGTGATCCCCTTCTTAGGTGAAGCAATGGGTAAGTAGCTGGGTAAACACCACAGGTATGTGGCTTTCCTTTTGAAAACTGTTGGAAAAGTGCATGTGACTCTTGCTAAAAATTCATCCAGGAACAACAAATCATGTAATTGTGTTTTGTTCCCAGAAATGTCCTGTCTGGCAGGTGTGCAGTCTCTGCGTGACTCTCCTGCAAGCGTACATATAACCAGCCTGATGTGGCAGGTCCTGTGTGTCAATTATTTCCATAAATAACTCATTTTTCTGATGAGGAAGATGGTTTTTGTTGCTTGCCTAACAAACCCAGCCTCATCCTGGGTCCTACTTGGCTCACACCTTATTCTAAACAACTCTGGTACTGCCTTCTGAGCAGGATTTTGCCTGCAGTGCTGTGGCAAGAGTGGAACAGCAGCAAAGAGCCCCTTGCAATTAAGAGTCAGCTAAAGGCTCTGAGCAGCCATAAAACACCCTGGGATCCTCCTGTTTGCTTCTCCCTCACCAACCTAACAGGGCTGTGAAGCAATTTTTGACTTTACTGGGTGTGTTCAAACTTCTCATTGTCATTGAGTGTAGAGATGTTTGAACAGTTTGCAAGCAGGGTAAATTAGCCGTGCTGTTGTACATGGACTGTCTCCAAACCAGCTACACCATGCAAAGATGGTGTTCTCAGTTGTCTCGAGCCTTTGTGCATTTGTATATTTTTGCCTCCTTCCTGAAGCTTACCACCCACACTGGACCTTCCAGTATATGCTTACTGGATTGGAAGCTACACTTGCTGGCACCCTGCCGACACGGGGGGGGACCTAGAGAGACACCTTCATCCTGGGTGAGGATTTCATTCTGCTTCTCTTGATGTGAGAGAGGGAGCAAATAAGGTCACCTGGCTGTTGACGGTCTTCCAAAGCCTTTCCTCAACCTCCTCCAAGGGGTGAAGGTGAGACAACCAACTGCATATGAATCTGCAGTCAGGAGATAGGGGAAACCCTCTTTACTTTGCTGTGGGAAAACCCCATTCCTGGCTGAGTTGTGCTGACAGCCCTGACTGCATGATGTGAGTATTTCCTTAGACAGGAAGGTGGGAGACCTGATATAGTGGGACGGGGAAAAAAAAAAATCTGTAGTCATTCCTTCACAGTGATAGCACATTTTCATCTTGTTCAGTCTAGACCACTCTGTTGTGACAGTTGTCATGAAAAACCATTTGGAAGAAGAAGCGAGTGCAAGGTAAACATCACAAGCACACTTGAGAATTAAGATAGTCAGGCTCTCCTGATTACTCTGACCTGACAGCTCTAAAAATCTGTCAGGAATAAAGTACTGGAGCTCTTATATTTTCACGTCAAACACAACAGTGCACAGTGATAAAGAGAGAAGACAGTCACTTATTTTTTTTGCCGGTGGAAACGGCCTTGTTGTGTTCTGCAGCCTTTGAGTCTTCATTTCGAGACTAAAGGCTGCTCTTCTAAAATCTTCTACATTTATAAGGGTTCAAGAATAACATTGTTGTACTGGAAGCCATCAACCATAATTCATTAAAAAGCTCTGTTGGTGGAGAATCTTTTTTTTTTCTCCCCAGTTTCTATTTTCCCTGCAGTTGGGAGATACATCATCTCACAAAATTAAATGTTTTCAGAAATGCATGTAAATGAGGCACACATTTATTTTAATTTCTGATGATACAATTTAAATCCAAACAGAGCTTTAAAAGCCTGAAAATTAGCTATAGACATATACGGATATAGTTAGAATGTCCTCATTTAAAGCATTTTTCATTGAACAGCAGTAACCAAGACAAATCGGAGTTTCAAAACCCCTTTAATGAACGTACCCTGCACCCTTTTGGTAGAAATGCTTCTGGAATGTTCAGATTAAAATACTCTCCAAAGGCAAATTGGAGAATATTTTAGCAAATGTTTTGTGCTACCAAACGGTAACTACAATTTCAGAGGTTGGAAGGATGATCTAGTTCAAGCTCCCTGCTCAAAGCAGGGTCAGTTACAAGAAGATCAGAATCTTGTCCAATTGGGTTTTAAATATCTCCAAGGTCTTGGTAACTTGGGTACAAAACATCTTGGGTACATAGGTGTCTGTGTGTTGATGTGTACTTCTTTAGGTCACATCCAAGCTTTTGCTTGCTTCAGAAATCAGCAGTAACCAGTTTTTGATGGTTCCTTAGTAAAGCAGGCGTCTGTCTCAGAAATGGTTGCACTACACTGATGAAACAAGCCCACGTTTCTCAGAAGGCTCTAACAGCACTGAACATGGGCCTTTTCCTTCCGTTCTTCCCTTTGCCAAGGCCAAGCATCCTCGTCAGCACTTTGGAGGCAAAACTCTAGCCCTGTCCTCAGCATAACTGTAGGAGAAGTCCTTGGATGTTAACACAGCAACAGCCCATGAGAGAGATCTCTCTTATAGATTTCTTTCTATCAGTTCCTCTATTACTGGAGAGAGCTTGGCAGCAAACCTCAAAGGCATCTAAGAGATATAATTCCTCTCCAGAAACACAGTCATTTAACCTCCCAGTAGAATCAGGAAAGCTCAAGTGTGGAGCAGCGACTGTGTAAGTACAACCTGGTGCAAAAACAACAAGATCTGTGCAAATCACATAAAGAAAAATGTCAGGGCTGTTTCCATTCTTTTAAAGGTTAGACTGGGGTATTTTTTGGTATTTCTCCTCCAACAGCTTTGGGATGAGTCAGAAAACCAGTGTTCTGTAACTTTCACTGGTTGCAAACATCATTGTACAATTCAAAAGAACAAGCTGATATAGTTTAGCTCAAAAGAACTCTTTGCTTTCTCAAGATTTTCAAAAGCTGATCATCTCAGATGATCTAACCCAGCTCAGTAATCCTTTCTGTCCATATTACCACTGGGTGAATTCCTTAAGATGGTTCCTACTTTGAATTACAGAGAGAGATTTGTGTTGGAATTCCCTTTGTGTATGATCTTGTCTTTTTTTATTATTTTATTATTTTTTTTGTTGGTGACTATGGGGGCTAAGGCAGGGATTACTTTTTGGAACAGAAAACACCAGATAATCCTGAGGAAAAAAAAAAAAAACAGAAAATTTGAAGTCTGAATATTTCCAGTAGCTTCTTCCCAGGTTTTACAATCATCAGGCTAGAGAAGACAAATGTTATCATGAATATCCAGTTGAAAAGGAACCAGTGAAGCTTACATTTCAAGTTCCCTGCTCACTTATTAGGCTCAAGGACATGGTCTCACTTTCTTCTAGGCAGCTTTTAGCACCTGGAGCACCTGGCTGCAAACCTGCAGTTTCAGGGGTTTCTTATCTGGAGTTTCTGTATTGTACAGGGTCCAAATGGCTCAATACAGTGGAGAAGTGGAAAGAAAAAATTAAAATGCATCCACCAGAGCTTATTCCCTGATTAGACAAATACATATATATATTTATTATTTCCTTTTTAACTGTAAATATACAAAGGAAACCTAAAATGTGCTTAAAGCCCATTCATGAATGGGAAAATAAGTCAATGCAGAGGATTAGATAATTCATTTATAAATGATGTGGTGTCTGAAGAGCCTTTACAGGCTCCGATAAGGAACAGCTGGACTTCTTGGCAGAGAAGAATAGGCTTTGTGGCTTCACTATTAACTCATATTCCTCTGTTATACATATGTTTTGTCACATCTAGTAGAAACTATTTACAGAGCCTTGGAACTTATCTCATCAAGCCTGAAATTCAACAGAATATTAATTTCCCTGTAGGATATTAATTTGCTTTTAGATTCCTTATGAATGTTGACAACTATATACACTCTCTAGGCCAAACCAGCTGAGTTTACTGATTTAATTTGGGCCTCTAGAGTGGATAAATGGAAGGTTTTGACAATAATGAGCTTAGTTATGAAAATAACCTCACAATGAGAGGTTAGGCTTTCTTAAAGATTTAAATCTCAAATCAGTTTAAATTTCACCATTTCTATATATACCCCAAGATGAAAAGAGAAGAGGCATTTGTATAATCTCCCGCCCAAAAAGTCTCTTTTCCAGAGGGTACCATCCCAAACAGAAACACTGCTTCTGCCAGAGCATGTGATAAGCAAGAAATAGCTCCCATTAAAAAGCCTGAAGAGTGCAAAGGTCAGTGTGGCCACTTGCTCTCTTCCACTAAGGTCTCTCTGCACATGTTCTCTTACTTCTTAGGGACACAGAGTTATGTGCATATACTTTAAATTCCCTCTAAATGAAGCCTCTATCTGTGTGTGTGTCTGTCTGTCTATTTATCTATCTATCTATCTATCTATCTATCTATCTATCTATCTACTTTATATATATATATATATATATATGTAAAATACCATAGAATCATAGAATGTTTTTGGTTAGAAGGGACTTTAAAGATCATCTAGTTCCAACCCCCCTGCCATGAGCAGGGACACCTCCTAGACCAGGGTGCTCAAAGCCCCAACCAACCTGGCCTTGAACACTTTCAGGGATGGGGCATCCACAGCTTCTCTGGGTAACTTGTTCCAGTGCCTCACCACCCTCACAGTAAAGAATTTCTTCCTAATATCCACTCTAAATTGACCCACTTTTAGTTTAAACCGTTACCTCTCGTTCCATCACTACAAGAGGGAACCCCTGCTAGCATCACCCATGACTAGTCACTGTCTTTGCAAAGCCTTTCTTTCTGAAACATTTCTAGCTGAGATGCCCACAAGAAGTAACACTGCCATGCAGAAGAACCTCACCTTGGTGTCCCATCTATGAATCTCTGAACCATGCTCCAGGTTTTACCCTGCATGAATTGTATTTGCCCTACCTTGCCCTGCAACCCCTAAAAAACCATGCAACACTATTGTTAGAGCAGTGCAGCCAAGATATTGAGTGCACCTTTAGATGAGCCTGGTGGGAAGTTGGACAGAAAAGAGAAGTATATCCCAGGGCAAATATAGCTGAAAAGAGGTATGGAATTAATGGAAAACCATTACTGACTGGTTAATGGTTGGCGCCTACATCCATGTTTAATTCATGGACAAAGTAACCAATTAAAAATGCATGATAGACTCATGGCAACTAACAATGAAATGCATGATTATTAATGGTGAGTATGGAGGAAGGGAGGGAAGCAGCTTGGACTTGTGTATCTGGGGCATTAGGTGTCCCCGCAGTCACCAGTAGTTAGCCTGGCTACCTGCTATACCTCCCTGCAAGCCAAGACATAAGGTGGGCAAGGCTAAAAGACTCACACCCCAAAAGAGGATAAGCAAGACATTCTGGAATAGCTGCTGTGGCCAGAAGAGAGGCAGCGGCTCCCTTGGAGTCCCTTTGGTTGCTCAAGTGACAGTGGCAGTGAACCAGGACAGCAAGGCAGAGGTGCAGAGCATGGAAGGGCAGGAGCCAAAGGCTGCCCAGCACAGAGATCTGGGTGCCCATTGACCTCTGGGGACTGCTTTCAGTGTGGTCCCAAAATGCCTAGTGTACAAAAGGATACCGAGGTTTCCTTCTTTAGCATTAGGGTCCTCCTGGCATGGACCATGCACATCAACCGTGGTGAGCACAGTGAGCCAAGGGAGCAGATGCAGAGATGATACATCAGGCTCTTGTGTACAAGTAGCTCCAGCAACTGGATGATTTAAAACACAAAGGTCCTACAGATGATGGAGATTTGTGTAGCACTATCTCCTTTGGCACCACCAGAAGCTCCAGAAATAATAATCCTTACCATTGTCATTAACTAAGCAATGAGAAGGACAAGGACATTCCTTTTTTTTTTTTTTTTTTCCAGTAGAAGCTGTGAACACCTTTCTTGGCTGCAATGTGAGGCCCTTCTGATACAATATTCGTGCTCAGAGTGTGTTCTTGTAGGATAGGAAGGTCCAAGTGCCTATGAATGTGTCATTTCCATTGGTCTAACTTCTGGAAAGTTCTGTGTGAGGATGTGGTGATCTCCAAGGGGTTTGCAATCACTCCACATCACTCAGGATCAGAGACAAGGTGATGGGAAAGACAACAATTTCCATAGTCTCCAAAACTCACAATCCCCTGGGCAGATTCCTCCTTCAGTTATTTGGTGGTTTTAAACAAAACAAAACAAAACAAAACAAAACAAAACAAAACAAAACAAAACAAAACAAAACAAAACAAAACAAAACAAA
>JANIJG010012051.1:86273-114944 GCA_024611175.1 Megaceryle torquata | reverse complement strand
GCCGCCATGTCTTCAGGACTTAAAGTTTTAGCTCTTTACCTAAGTAAGGGCAGTTAAACTCAAATCCTTTCTAGCATGTTTCTAAAACAAACTGGTGGGAGAAGGTCAGCTATGTACTTTGTAGATTGATGCAGATATTACATTGGATTCTAATCAAGCAAATGGACTTTTAGTATTAAAAATGACCAATGCAATTACGAGTTAGTACTTTATCTTAGGCTTTCTTGTGAGCTAAAAGTGCAGGAAACATTCTTTTATTCTAAAAAGTATAAATTAAGATTTTGCTCTGAGAGAAAATATCTACTTTTGTAAATAAGAATCTACATTATAATGTAGTATTTTGAAACCCAGCAATATTCTGTAAGTGGCATACACAAAATCAACCTCACTTCATTTTTAGCTGTATTGTTTCCTTTCCCACATGTGTTACAGCATATGGACAAGAGAGATGTTCATTAAAGTCATGGCTTATCAGCTTAGAATGAAGAATGAATTAGATTTAATATCAAAATAGTGGGATAAGAGGTGGGTATTAAAGTTACAGTGTGCATTTGTGACCTCAGTGTTTTTAACATTCTTCAAATACCAGATTTGTCTGGCTCTCGGCATCACCTCATGATTATTCGCTATAACCGCATACCAGAAAAGCTTACTTATTTCACAATGATTTTCCTTCATTCTGGCCCAGTAATATACTTGTAGAGACTTGTTGGCATTTGCAGTTTTTTAAGATTTGTTGTTGGATTGTTTTCATATCTGTTTCACGTCTTGTATATTGAATTTGATCTCCTTCTCCCAAATAACAGAGGAATTGGCAAGACGTCTCAAAAAGTGGGTGGAGAATACTCCCCCTCACCCCCCATTTAGATATTTTGCTCGTGTGTGGTTATGGCTGAATCATTTATAAGCACGTCTTCAACATTTTCTGTTTTGAAATTCAAGATTTGTTCCTTGTTCCACTTTGATCAACGCTATTATTTAGAAGGATGCGTTTTGGTCATTTCATGTCTTTCATCTAGAACGCTAGCAGCATTTCCAACTGTGTAGCTGGAAAACTGTTTGGGAGTATTGTAAAAAAAGACTATCTAAATTTTTCTTTGTTCTGGGGTAATACCATTGTGAAAACTTCACATGAATTGGGAAACTGTTTCCAATTTATGTAACCAAATAGATATTAAATGAATGGAAATCCATTAAATAACAATCATTTTGTCAAGTTTGATCAGGCTTGAAAGATTGTTGATGTTAGTTTTTTGTAATAGTATGCCTCAGCTGGAGAAAGTAAGTAGGGTTATTTTGAGTATGCCTGAGAAAGTGTATTGCAGTAATAAATTCTGTGAAATCATATGTGGTTAGCAAATATTTAAATACATTTCAGTTGGGTTGAAGATGAAGGCGTATCAGCGTTAAATGGTGTTTATTCTGGCTGCCGCAAACATAACTTTATGTATTTTGCGTGGCAAAGGCTAAGTAGTTAGTATTCAGTTAAGTGTTCAATAATACATTTTCCAAACTGTTTCAGTTTATTTCCAAGGTGAACAATGATATAATTAAGGAAACTATAATAAAATGTTGGATTTTTGTGCTGACTTTGGCTTTAGACTGCCAGTAATAGTGTTGTTGTGGAAGAGTTCAGCTAAAACCACTTAACTTTTCATTCCTTGAGTTCAGACTGTGAATTAATAGATATAACTGAAGTGGGTTGATCTTATTAAACTGTTTCTTGGCTTCTTAACATGGAAATGCAGAAGTAGTTTAAACAAAAAAAAAAAACCTAAGAGCCTATTTAAAGTTTTTACCTGTACCTTGTCTTTCAAAACTCACCTTTAAGCTTGCAATAACACTTCAAAATTCCAGCAAACGAGATCCTTTTCACTGGCTCTGTTCTCTTTTTTTTAAGCTGTTTTTGTAGAAACTTAGTGCATCCATTGACACAGGTTTTGGGGTTTTGGTGTTTTTTGTAATTTGATGATGATGAAAAAAAAATTTGTTAGAAATGGTTACCTGGGCAGTGACATGTTTTATGTTTGGGGGGTTTGTTTGTTGGCATTTGGTTTTGTTTTGTTTTGATAAAACATTTTGAGATTATCAGCCATTAAGTATCAGCCATTCTAAGCATCCTAATTTCATTTGTTAAATACGTAGATGTGATCTATACCGAAGCATTTTAGGGTGTGTAGTATGGGATAATAATGACATACTTCTTGTTTTATTAAGGTGTGTCATTATTACAGCATATGCACACCCTCGAATGTCTTACTGCTTAAATATGATGTGCTTACAAGCTTTCCTTTTAAAGTATTAATTGGCTGCGATGACTTAGCTAACAGCATATTTATGTACATTATTTTACCTATTATGGATGATACCTTACCTGTGGGTTGCAAAAGCAATAATACCACAGTGGAAGCCTTAATTAAATTAGAGATTGAATTTAGTAGTGGTTTCTGAAGTGTGTTCAAAGAAGGAAACTTAATGACTCTTGTCTCTTCAGATTATCAATTGTAAGTGTGACAGAAAAGAACAGTTTTAGTTGTAGTTTCACGGTATTTTGTGTCTTGTGCTGAATGAAGTAAAAATGGAATAGTCTTAAGGGAGTTATCTAGCATTTTGTTTTAATGGGAATGACCCCTTTCTTCAGGTTTTCTTGTTAGGGGGAGGGTGAGGTTCTTCTCTATGTCAGCATTGATCCAGAGTGAGAGGAGAAAGCAAGCTACCTAAGTCAAGCTTCAGTCTAGAAATGCATAAACAAGATTTGCAAAGTGAACTTAGGTAATTCAGACCCCAGTGAGAGATGTAAGCAAGATGCGTCCTCAAGCTTTCTACTGAGACAGCTTTAGGATGGCTTGCTGTTTAAATGTCAACCCAGTGGCAAAAAGCTGACTGTATGGTTTCTGGAGGGGTGTATTAGGAGGGGTGTGGTTAGTAGGTCAAGAGAGGTTCTGTATTCTGAGTGGGAAGAATGTAGCCTGTTATTGACTATGCATCTTTCAGATTTGATTGATTTTTTGTTTGTTTGTTTGGTTGGGTTTTTTTGGTTTGTTTTTTTTTTTTTTTTCATGTGCTGTAGTTTCCACTTCTCAGTTAGGAATCATCTGATGCTGTGTTACCCAATTACTTGGTATCACAAAATTGACTGTTCCAAATGCTTTATCTTCTGTAGCTGGGACCAAGTTACTGTAGAACTCTCTTGTTATCTTCAGAAATTGTTTGTAGAAAACAAACCAAACACCCCTAAGTCAGTCAGCCCCTATTACACACGCGCAGATCCCAGCAGAGATCTTTGTGAACATTGTTTCTAGTCTGCCCCCATTGGGGAAACCTAACCATTTATTCCTACTTTAAGAGATTGGTCATTACTCCACAAGAGAACTGTTATACCATGACAATTTAGTTTAATAGATGTTAATTTTTTTTTTAAGGAATGCTCTTGGTAAAAGTTTATCTTTTTATTGCAAAGTGAACTATCTTCTCGTGTTGAGTACATCCATTTGCTTTGGTTGAAGAACTGTTAATAGATGGGTGACTTATGATCTTGCTGTACCAAAACCTTTCTACTTTCCAGTATAATTTGTCTGTGGGGTTACTAGTTCTGTAAATGGACATTTTCTACAAGTCTGCTAAACATAGCACAAAAATTCTAGATAAATTCAGTGCTCTTTAAAAACAGATTAAACATTTGCCCATCATCCAAGAACCTGCTATTGTCTCCAGGGGTAGAAAGTGAAAACTGCAATTTATAGCTCTCTCTATTTTGTTTACACAGAAATATTGGAATAATGCTGTCTGTTCCCTGTCATTTGATGCTTGCATTTTCAGAAACCTATATCTTCCTTTCCAAAATACAGTTATATTCTGGAAATTTCCCCAGACACCTCTCTAGGGAACAATAATGTGGAGAATTCTTACTCGGGTTTTTTGGAGCTCTCGTTTAGCTTTCTTTGAGTGATCATTTTACCTTTGTCCATATCTTCTCTGTTGTTGTCACCAGTTTTTACAAGCTTTCTGTTTCTGATGCATTTAGAAACATATCTGAGTTGTCATTTTTATTCCTTAGCAGCCTCCTCCTCCACCAAATTTCCTGATTAGTTTTCTTGATAGTTTTATGTTTAACTCGCTGGAGTTTATGCTCACTTTTGCTTGCTTTAACTTGGACAAGACTTTTTTTTTTTTCCCTGATGGTTAACTGTATTATTTCCAAAAAATCCTTTTGGCTACTGTGCGATATTAGGAAAAGAAGTTTTCCTGAAAATACTTAAGAGTATCAGATTCCCAAGAATAGGATTCCACGTGCATCTCTTGACATGTCCTCTGACCTCAACAGACTTCAGACTCATCTCCACATCTTCAAGAACAATCATGTCTGTGTGAGGTTTGTCACGCTGACAACTAACAAATTACTGCATGTTCTTGCTGCTGGTGTCGGTTATGTTTCTACTCCCCTGCCTTTAGAGCCTGCTTTTCTGTACAGGCTGGGCTCATTGCTACCCTGAGGGCCTCCTCTATTGAAAGAGCCTCAAGGCCACTGATGTGTAGGCCCTGTCTCAGAATAATGGACTCCTTCTCTGTACTGAGAAGGAAACAGGCTTGAAGCAGGACTGTGTTGTATGGCCGCGTCGGCCCAGCACGGTCTGACTGGCCTGCTTCGTTCCCAGCAGAGAAGCAGCAGCATCGCAGCCAGAGGAGCTGCCCTGAGCGTAGCTTGCCAAGCGACCCCTGTGGGCCACCTTCTTGTGGCCTGGGATGTGACAGGAGGAGGACACAAGACAAAATGGTTGTTCTGGATGCTGATCTTTCAGCTCTTGCTTACCATCAATTTTTCTTAACTTTTCAATTGATACTTGATGCAGGAACCTGCAATTAGAAAAAGTTTGGAAGTTAAAAAAAAAAAAGACTTTTAATGAGTTTTACTAAGCAGGGCTTTTGACTCTAGATTTTCCAACCAAGTTGCCAAGGCTCTGCTTTCATGATAGGCTGCGGCCAGCCTGCTCGTGTTCATTTGGAACAGAGCTCTGCAGCTTGTGGCTCTTGTCGCTGCTTGCATTTTCCTCAGGAGGAACAGTTTTGAAATTCCCTTACCAAATTTCCTGTTTGTGATTATCTTTCCTCTTTGAAATGAATTTGTGTATGTTTTCACTGCCTATTGTATATTTGTGCTATGTCTACCTTTTCTTTGGGCTTCCCTAGAAATAACACACCTTTCCTGAAAATACCTGAGCTGGTGAAAATTGATTGTGAATTTTTTTCTACCACAGATATCTATTTCAGGTATTTTAATAAAGATCTCTTCAACAGAAAAATATCAAAATTATTTTCATGCTGAAGTAGCAGGACTGCTAAACTTGAGTGCTTGTCTCAGAACTTGTTGATACATCCTCTTTGGGATGCAGCTGTGCCATTAAAAGTGGTCACAGTCTAATCTACCTGTAACTCTTTCATCAGCTCTCTCTTTCAACTGTAGGCCAGCCTTACTGTCATACTCTAAGCAATCTGGCAGATGATGTCAGAAAGCTAGAATATTGACTTGGTTTAGTTTTATTTTCAGTGAGAAATTTATTATTGTATTAAGAGATATTAGTAGGAACCGATACAGCAACCATATGCTGTCTGTGATCTTAGCACTAAGTCATTCGTAGTAAGAAGAGCAGTCCAAATCTGAAAGTGTGGATCTAGTTTAAATTACAAAATACTTAAGTTTGTATTACTTAGCTCAGCATTGAGTAACGACATGTGGAGTATGTTAAAAGAACTCAGTTCTTTGTTGGCAGGTTCTAAGGTATGTCTTTCGGGCAGTAGGATTTTCCTTCCGTCTTAGCCTTAAAAAGAAAGATCCAAACAGTACTCTTTTTTTTTTTGTGTTGTATGCACAAATTGTTTAGTAGAGTGACAGCACTGGAAGTGATCCTTTTTATTTTTATTTCTTTATTGCATTTTTACTGTGGCTTTTAAAATGCATGTAAATAAGTAATTGCTTACTTTAAGTGGGAACAGCCAAAATGCATCAAGTGCTGTTTACTATTTTATCTTACATATTCTGGCTATCTCAATATGTTGTATTCAGTGAATACAATAATGTATTGAGTTTTTAATAAGACACTAGCTTACCTTTTGTATTTCTGTCGTATTTTGAATAAAATTAAGCCTCTTTGTAGATTCTACTTAAGATAAAACATTGTGTCATACTTTCTTTGGGCCAAAGGGGAAAAGCTTATTAATGGTTGTTAAATGTTGATGTATGTTTCCACAAGTCTTCCTGAATGTTTGCTTATGGATACGTTGGAAATGATTGGGTTTTTTTTTTTTTTTTTCCTTTTAGTTGGCAATATTTCCTTCTAAGAGTTTATAAAGATGTTCCTTTACTAAGAATACTATTATTAGATTACAAAAACCTACCGTCTCTGGAAGCAATTATTTTAGATGAGACATTAGAATCATGCATAAAGTGGACACTTCATTTTTTTTCTTAGCTATTAACACTTGATAATTTACTCCTTATGTATTTTGAAGAAGAGATTTACTCAGTACTCTTGATAAGATAATGGACTCTTGATATCATTATTTACATTAGTTTTGCAAAATAGCCTAGCAGGCCTTAGGGGAGTCAATCATGAGTTCTGTTTGCACATCTCTTATATCATGTAGCTCAAACACGTAGAAATATAGTAACTTGTGCTTCTTCTTTTGGTACTGGCATTAAAAGAATATATTTAGTCAGGTATTTACCATCTAAAGCTCTTTTTGCTGTCTCCTTTCATATCTGACCCTTGGTGCTCTAAACTGTCCTCCTTGCTGGAGTGAACTGACATTTAAGAACCCTTCTGTCAGAGTAACCAGTACAACTTGGTTGGCATCAGTTACCTGAAGAAACGACGAGTGTTTGGCTTCCAGCAGATAATGGAATCTTGTACTAGAAGATGCCTGAGCTGATACACTCAAAGGCAGGGCTGCCATCCAGAGGAACTTGTCTAGGCTGGAGGAGTGAGCCAGTGGAAGCCTTATGACATCAGTCAAGGCCAACTTCAAAGCCTTGTGTTTGGGAGGGAGGAACTACCTGTAGTTTTTTGGGTTGGAGACTTGACTGGCTAGGGGAGCATCTCTGCATCCCACCTTGTGACAAGTGGCTGTGCTGAGTTCCAGACTGTTGGTATAAAGAGAACATAATCCCCGTTGAGGAGTGAATATGAAGGAAAAAAATTAGCACTCTTAAGTGCTTCCCATTCTTGCAAGGTAGTTTTACATTTCCATGTGACCTTTGAGGTCAGGGAAGTTTATTTGAATAATGGGTAAGTAAAGGAAAAGTTGCTGTAGAAGTCACCATCTGATTCAAGTTTAAAGTAGTTTGAGTTTGTAATCTAATGAATTTATTTATATTCAAATATTTTGGGTTTATTTTAGTGCAAATTTAATTATTTATTGGCAAGCAATGTGTACTTTTTTGCTAAACACTTTCCCATCATCTATTGCTGATGCACATTTCCAGTTTTCACCTTCAGTGTAAAAACTGGAGCAGAGGAAACAGGAAAATAACAGCTCTTAAATCTGCAGAGAGCAAGAGCTAACACAGACTTTCCCAAGAACTTGAGGAACTTTGTAGTTAGACATAGTGATTCTCCCTGATGGAAGCTTTTGCAAATATTTAGTTAGTATTTCCTTATATTTTTCAGCTGTGGATGTTTAGACAGTGGATCATATTCTGAACGAAAGAAAATCGGGATATAGTTCTTTGTACATGTATTTGATTTTATAAAGCTTTCTTCCCTTGGACATCATGTTCTTTCTGCATAATACTTGGTGATATATTTCATGGGAGTGTGTTTAACCTTGGAATTTTAGTGGTTTGTTGGGGAAAAACTGTACATTGGAAATGTGTCTTGTAATTCAGCTGGGTCGGGGGGTTCTCGTGTGGGTGTGAACTATAGCAAAGCTATCTTTGGTGTAAATGGGCTGTCTGCTTATTTGCTTTAGTATGTTTTTAGATCTAAAGTGTTTTGAAGTAGCTTAGCTCAGTAAAAACATCTGCAAGGTTACTCTGTAACTTGCAGTTTCACCCAACAAGGCAAATGAGTGATGTTTGTTTCCCATACAAAGTGACACGGCAGTTTCTGTAGTCAAGAAAAAACTTCCCCAGAAAGCATGGCATTGCTCCAGAGACCCTGGGAAGCATTTTCTTCTTGAGGCATGGAGTCCCCCCAGGAGCAGGACTTTGTGCTTGCCTTTATTGAACCTGTTGAGGTTCCTGACACAGTCTCTTTCTGCAAGCTGAACAGGTCTCCCACAACAACAGTCCTTCCTGCTAGTGTGTCAGCTGCTCCCTCCCCATCCCAGCTGGCAACATCTGCGTTTGGATGGAACTGTGTCCAAGTATTAGATGGTTTAGCAGAAACAGGAACATAAAGTAGTATTACAAAGAAGACAGTAACAGCATATTTATTCAGAAATGCAAGTATTTTAAAAATCTTCTACATTTTAACATTCTGTTCACTGCACATATAAATATAATTCTTCTTTCTCAAGGTTAGGTAATGCAAGTAATTATGGGTAAAACATTCACTTTGCAGTGGTGAACTGATTTTGGGTTTTGTTTGTTTTAATCAGAATCACAGCATGGTAGGGGTTGGAAGGGACCTCCTAAGACCACTGAGTCCACCCCCCCTGCCAGAGCAGGACCAGAACTAAGGCAGATCACTCAGAAATGCATCCAGACAGGGCTTGAAAGTCTCTAGAGAAGGAGACTCCGCAACCTCTCTGGGGAGTCTGTTCCAGTGCTCTACAACTCTTACAGGAAAGAAGTTCTTCCTCCTGTTGAGGTGGAACTTCCTGTGCTCCAGCTTGAATCCATTGCCCCTCGTCCTATCACAGGGCACAAGTGAAAAGACATTAAAAGATGTTGTCCCTGCCACTTTTTCCTATCTATCTTAGCATTACATGAATGAATATCACAGAATGATTTGGGTTGGAAGGCTCCTTAAAGATAATGTTTTCTTTCTGGTTTCATTCCGTCAGTTATCTTACAGGAAAAAATAGTCATTCAGGCAACAGTTTGTCTCCCAGACAGTATCACTTAATCTAGTTTTATGTTTGCTTTTATCATTCTTTTTTTTTTTTTTCTTCTTTTCCTCCATGATGTAAAAAATACCCAAGAATCTGAAAACAGTAATTTAGAAGTACACTGTATGCCTGTACTCACAGTTTGATTTTCAATGTAAAGAGAAAAAAGCGCAACTGCATTGCAAAATGACCCTACCGCTGAGCAAGAAGGGCAGAGATGAATCCCAGCATGTAGCCTACTGAATGACTAGATATGTCAGACACATCTTGTGATGAACTCTGTAGCTGGTTTCTTCTAAGTAACAGTGCAGATTTGTTTTTCATCTCTCCTTGTTCTCCCTGCCCAAGATGCTGAGGGTACTTGGTCTGGGAACTACTTCTGGCTGCCATTCTTCAGTCTGACCATCAGTAACAGCAACCTTCCTTCACTTGAGCAGAACAAACAACTGCTGCTGCTGTTGTTGTGACCTGTTAACAGAATCAAAACACGTATTTCAGAAATGCTTCTCAAAGGACCTCGTCGGAAATAAGGACATTTTAAACAACAAAACATTGTCAACGTGCTGAGGTGTAATTGCTGCAACATCTCCAACATTTTGATGTAACTGGTGCCCTACTTCACAAGTCTGCAGTTGAAAAAGATAAATGAGAAGAAAGCAGCTAGTTTAAAAATACATTTTTTTCCTTCTTAAATATATAAGTTACTGATGGGCTCTTTGCATTTTATTGTAGCATTGTTTTCATCCAGTCACTGGGTTTCTATTTCTTTACCACACGTAGAACCAGAAATGCAGTATGTTGGTTTTAGTAATTGCTGTGCCTTGGTTTACAGTGCTGGTCAAGAGCATGATTTATAACCATGTGCAGTGGTCCTAGAAACCTGTAGAAGGCAGAAGATGACACCACATCTAGCTCACCACATCTCTTGGTCAAAAGTTATGAGAGGCCAGGAAGCTCTTCCCTGTATGTCTGCTCTCAGCCCTATCTGGAAAGGGCATGCATGCTTCATGGACTCAGGGTAGCTCTTCTTATGAGCTAACTGTCATCAGTTGGTAGATAGGCTGTTTGTTAGGATTTGTAGGTGAGCATGGATGTCAACTGAAAATGCAATGACGATAAAAATGGCAAACTTAATAACCAGTTGGTTTGAATATGTTGTCACACTTTGTTCAAGAAGGAGCATACATCTTCCATGGGTGTATAGAGAGTCACCTTTCTCTTCACCACCCGTGTTACATTTGTAGTTCCAGCACTTAGACTGTGAGCAATAGCAGCTGTGAAGGCTGGAGAAATAATTCACCTGCTTTCTCACATAATCACTTTATGTTCAGGAAAAGAAACCCCTAAGCAGAAGTTAATTTCATTGTCAGTGTGTCAATTTACATATTTTCTTACCTCTTCTATCACAGCTGTTTAATTGTGGCCAAGAGGCAAATGTTTCTACGCTTTTTAATTTTGAAAAAAGTTTAAAAACTCCTTAACAAGGGTGATTTTTATTTTGCCTTTTAATTTTTAAGAGTGTGATTCTTTTAATCACAGGTTGAACTTTGAACTCTGTTTTAATTATGTAACATTATTTCTTCTCTCTATCTATATATATAATTTTCTTTTCAACTTCAGGAAATGATGTGAAAGATGAAGCCAAACTGTTTTGCAGTTATCTGTTATCTGTATCACCTGGATTTATTTTTAAGAATTCATTTTTCATGCTATCAAATGAATGCTCAAAATTTAAGTGGCTCCATCTATTGCAAGAGATTTTTAGACTAAAATAACCATGTTATATGCTTGCTCTTTGAATGTTTAATATCACTATGTTTTGTGTTTACAAAATGCCATTAAAAATTTGTGGGAACTGCTTTGAGAGAGATCTAGATGCCTTAAAGAGGCAAATTGTGAAGATAGCTTTTTTTCATCTTAGAGCTGCAGCATGATCAAACTGATATTTTCCTCCCTTGGAAAAGAAATGGCTTTTTCATAGAACACCCTGAAAAAGTGTTATTGAAAAGGAAAGTGAAAATATCTACATGTTTATGCTCCATTTATTACTTCTGGAAGATTTCTTTTAGTACAGAAAGGGAATGCTCAGAGAGAGCTCTAGGCTGAGACTCTTTTCCAGTGCAATTTGTATTTCGATAATTTCCATGAAAATGTTCCACAAGGAAAATGAGACTGGAACTTGAACATCCCCCTCCAGAATGGGGTGTAGATAAAAGCAACTTTATGGATAATCTACAGGCCATGTAAACTCTTTAATTTGTTAAACCTGTTGTGTTTCTGTGTTTTATTTCATGTGAGGCTTGCAGGGCAAACCTGACTAGGGCTTCAGCAGATAGTTATGCATGGAAGTATTTATCTGACAGAGACTGCTTGACTTTTTAAACTCTTCTCATTGTTATAATGCGGTCCCAGCTGTAATGTGGAATGCAGCACGAGCTTCCGGGAAGTACTCAAACCCTGCTTTAAAAAATACCTAAATAGGAGTATCATCAGATGGTGACTAAGGGTAACTTGAACTCAGTTTAGCAATTCTTTCTTTTGTTTTCCTGTCCTGTGGTGAGACGTGGTCTTGGCAATGGGTGTTGTGATAAAGGAAAGGAAAGGTGAATGCTGCTCATAAAGCAGGAACTGCAGGAGGCTATGTTTGTTTCTCTTACTCATTTTGTAATGAAATCTGTTGTTTCAGTGAATAAGCAAGAGGCAATGACATGCAGAATTGCACGTTCTAATGAGATACTGACCTGCCAAGATTCCTTTCATTTACAACATATTCCAGAAAAAACTTTTGACCAGAGCATCGTGTTACTACTTAGAAAGCTCATCTTAGAACAAGAGATTCCAGCATTTCTGAAACTACAGTTTAACAGCTTAGTGTGAGAAGTTGATGTGATTATGTCCAAAAGAGCTGCTTTCTTTACGTACCGTTGCAAAATTCAGTGTTTATCTATCTTCAGTTACTGCACTCTGTACCATTTAGAGTTGAAATATTTACTCACATTGTAGTTAAGCTTTTAAAATTCATTTCAATTTTGCCACTACTCATAAGACCCCGCAGGAGAAAGGAGATGCCTCTTATTTTTCTTTGCATCTTGAGAGGGCTTTTTTGCACTCTTTTACTGATGATCTATTAGAGGTGGAACTCAGTGCAGTTCATTGCTGTACTCTGCTGGCGGTAAATTAAGTACTGATGTCTGTAAGTGAGTAGCAATGTTGTCATGACACACAAGTATTTATTGCTATGTATATTAGCTACATATTACATACTTCTAGTAATACACTTACTGCTTTCATATTTCTAGCCTGTAAGAACATAAAATCCTGCAGGAGGGACATCATTACTACATAAAAATACACTTGAGTGATGATAAGATACTGTACATGTCAGGCCTTAGTTGTACGGGTGATTAGAACTCTGGATGGAGAGTGAAGTGGGCTTTTTTTTTTTTTTTAAGACTGTCTGATGCATTCCTTTTGCATTAATAAAGCTGAAAGTAGCAGCAGACCTTTCAAGTTAAGTTTGGTAGAACTTAACTAATTCATCAGCAAATTTTATATTTATTCTTTTTTTTCTGTTCAAAGCAAGATAAACAAGATCTCAGAGAAAAATGTAATAGTTCCTCAAAAGAAAAGCGTGGCTCGGGAACTTGGTCATGTTTGAGTGCACACTTGGAACTGGATTCAGCTGTACTGCAGATGGAGAGGCTGCCGAGTCCATGCAGCTGATCCCTTTATCTTGTGACCTAGAGTGTGTGACACATCGGATAAGGGATTCATTCCATGTCAGTAAATCCTTCCATGCTTGTCACCTCATCCTAAGCGCGGTTGTTTTTTTATTTTATTTTTTCTATCCCCCCCCCACCCCCCAGTTCTGAAGTTATTTAGGGAAACATTAGAAGCAGCGTACGCAGAAAGAAGGATGCATCCTGCTGACATGCTCTTCCTTTTCCAGGAACTGACGTTCTCTTCACCTTGCCTGACAAACACAAGGGATGTTAAGCTTTTAATAGTTGTGTGAAATAAAATAAAAAGGGGGAGGGGAACTACAGTATTTGAGAACTTGAAGAGTAATTTCAGTTACCATCTCAGAAGTTGTTTCATTTTGTAATTAGACTACTAAGTAAAAGGTGAAGGTTCAAAAAGCAGTTGTTGAATAAAATTCTCTTGGATCCGCAATGGAAAACTATGCCTTTCTAATCTAGGAATATTTTCTGAGTATGTAAGACAATCAGTGGATACAGTTGGAGTCACTGACATTGTTTATTTGAAGATTCCAAGCCCTTTGCCAAACACCTTCAAAATAGGTTGAGGAAATTCCAAGGCAGGGGGCAGTCAGGAATCAGGCAGCGACCAGGAGAACTGAAAGCACACCAGTGTTCACCAGGGCAAAAGTGTCCCTTGTTAGAGATGCGAATGTTTGTATGCTATGCATATCAAGAATATTACAGATATTAGAACCACTTATTTATTAGGATCTGAGGAAACCCTTTGGGGAATTTTGGGGGAGCAAATTAGTTGGATGACTAGCACGATGGCAGATGAAATTCAGTGCTGATGAGTGCAAAAGCACGCATACCGAGGCTAGTCGGTTGAACTGTACATTAGCTTTACTCTGTTCTAAAGTGATTTTACAAATTTAGAAGATATCTGAGCAATGTTTTGGATAGCAGAGTCGAAGTTCTCTGCCTCAGTAAGCAACAGTGGTCAAAAAAAGTGAAAGCTAAAATGTGTTAAGAGTGGCATTGTAGAAAGAAAACACATAAACCAGTAGTTCCACTGTTGCCTAGAACCAGAGAAACAAGAAACGTGGGAAATGATTACTAGAATGACAAGGTAGTTTAAAAGCTTGTGGAGGGTGTGTGTGAGAGAACCTCAACATTTGGACTATTTTCCCTTGAGGAGCAGCTGTTCGAAATTTGGGAGGAGCGTGCAAGTTTGTGATTGGAAAGCTGTGATACAGTACAGAGACCTTCCTGCTCATGTTGGGCAGGAGCAGTCAGTAGAAGAGACAACAGCGAACGCTACCGCTCTGCGTAGTGCACGGCTACGTGCTGTCAGCTGTTCCCAGGGGATTTTTAAGGGCAATGAAGAATTACTAAGATTTTAAAATAGCTTCTCAGTAGATGCATAAATCTAGACAAACTAACAGCTCAAGAGAGCAGAATTTGAGAAGATTGTAACTTCTATGCTTGTGCAAGAAGTCCAACTCCTATTAATCACTAATAGATGGAAGGAACGTGTTATTCCCTTGCAACACGCTAGCTGGGCTTTTTCTTTCTAGGGTGGCACTGAAGCACTACTCAGATTTGAAATAAGGAGAAGCAGGCAAGTTGTTTCCAATTGCAGACTGTGTGCTTTTTCCATCAAATCCCTTTCATTTCTTGAATGTTGTACAGAAAAAGATTACTGGAAAAGTTTGGAAAATGTTGTATATAGCTTTCTTCATCTTCTGGAACCTGGTATGTTGTTATCTCTTGTGTAACAAAGAGATAATATTGGTAAGTCCAAAGACGAAAATTGGAAGCGATGTGAAATGCTTAGGAAAACATTTTTTTGAACAAGATGAAGTAATTACAAGATCCTGTGCTGTGTGTAGGAGAACAGCTTCCTTCTTTTCACCAGTAGATTCTGACATGCTGTACAAAATACTAAGTCTTGCCGCTTCAAAAATAACTAATATATGCTTGGGAAACAATTTGTTATCCTAATTATTTGGTGATGATTGTCTGCAGAACTGACAAGTACTTGTCATCGTGTGTCCTGCTGCGTTGTGTAACAGCCTGTACGAGTACGTATTTGCAGTGTAGCGGCTTTGAGGCACCCGGGCTGGCGTTGGGCAGCGGAACGCTGTGAGCCGACCTCCCCGCTTTCCTTTTTCAATACTCAACTTTGTGGCTTAGTGACTGGTGAGGGCCTTTTAAGTGACAAGTCAGAGTTTATTGGAGGAATGATATCTGAGCGTTTCACATGATGAATCAATGTTCTTCCTGCTTGGAGCAAGAGAAGCAGGCATCATATTAAAAAGAACAGTGCTAATTAATGGGTTTAAATTAAATCACATCTGTTAATAAATCCTCTGTAATACCAAACAGGCTTGGTAAGTGCACAAAAATAAACTTGAACTTCACAGTGAATTTTAGGAAAGAGCAAAATGCAGCAGGTAAGACTAAGCTTATTTCTGAGTAGCACAACTATTTTGAAAAGACTTCCTGGCTCAAACAATTATCTGCTAAGAGGTATTTTTCATCAGTCTGCTCAACATTGAGGACACATGTTCTAAGTACCATGGGTCTTGCATAACTTTCTAATTCAGTGTCCTCACTTGGCAGCATTCCCAATAAAATACCATTGCAAAGGTGCGCGTGATACCGTCCTGCTTTGCTAAACGATGCAAATGGCTGTAGAGAAAGTAGGTAATTGTGAGGTAAATGTATCTTACTGATGATTCTGCTGCACATGTTTTTATGAGATGGGTGCAGTGAGCGTCAGTTTGTTTTCTAGAATGTGTATGTTTTGGAGGAGAAACCGACTGTAGAGCTGTGGCTGCGGGACAGTACTTTGGAATCACTGTGACTGTATGACACAGGAGATAAAGACTAATGACTGAATTTTGAGGATAATTTCTCATTATAAAAATAAATGTTCTTCGTATGCTTCTGGCTGATACGAGATTTTACTATTTGGATATCTAAAGATTTGCACAGTAAATGGAAACTTTATATTTAGTGTGTGTTGGTGACCTTCTTATGCTTGAAGGCATCAATAGTGAAATAAAAACTTGGGAAACCCACTGCTCCTGCATGATTTTGATCCAAGGCTAACGCAATGTTTGCTAACTTTAATTTCTGAATGTGTTTCATTTTGGTAATTGATTTTCATTTTCATTATGTTAACATTTCTTCTATGTGTATCTTTTCTAAAGAAGCTGTTAGAACTCAATCTTTGGTTTTGGGCATTGCTGGGAGTGTAGCCCTTAGACAGCTAGGGTGGCACCTTAAGGCACCTTAATCTGCCACCTTAATGATGGCATTCGCCGTTCAAATCCTTTGTAATATCATGAGTAGCTATGTAAAGGAGCAGAGCGACCACCGCTTTTTCCGGTAGTTAACATAGCACTGTGGGATAGCAGACAAAGAGCCGTTTTGCATGAAGCTGGATGGAATGAAAAGGTCATTCTAAACCCACGATCCAAGGTGGTGTAGCCCTTCCTGATCCAAAGTCAGGAAAAAGAGCGAGAAGGAACGTGTTGAGGAAACGTCTGTCAGTAATCGGGTGATTCCGATAGCTACGCAAATACTAGAGCTCAGTATTTGGCAAGGGAAGGTAAGTGGCAGTTGGAGGATATTGTCATACAAGACATACCGGCCATGAAAGAAACGAGGTGGGTAGCTGGTGATACCTGTCATAGTTCTGCTTTACTGGCCATTGAGTTGTTTTTCCAGTACCATTATCCTTATGTGATCCTAAGAAACCCAGGATGCAGTTTACCCCAGGGAAAGTAGTATTTAATGAGTAAGATTATTCCAGTTCTTAGTCTCGATGAACCCCTCTATTCAGGGCTCTACAGCTATATTTGATACCCATTATTCTAGTTCTTAGGCTTGTTGAGTCTCTCTATTCAGGGCGATACAGCTATATTTGATACCCTCAAAGTCAGGTTACTTTTCCACATCTCTTTCCTGCATTCTGCAGCATGGATTAACCTATAGCTTGCTGACATGTCTAGAATGTGTTTTTCTGAAAAGCACAGCCTACTTACCCTGGATAAAAAGCACAACCCTTACAGCACGTGCAGAGATTGGCAGTTGGGGCTCAGTGTTCCCGGGTGTTTATGCAGACTGCTCAGCTAGTGTAGTGTATCAGCTTCCCTTTTTGAAGAGCTGTGGATTTTCTCTGAGCTCCCTGAATGCACCCATCAGTTACTTCAGCTTTTCATTCCGTAGTTAGCTCTTTGACACCACTCTGAGCAGCTTCCTATGCCACCCATTAGATGGATTTCCCTATTTAGGTGGCTGTTAATTTCCTGAGGATGATGCTGGGTCTACCTCTTTGTACCTAAAGCTAAATGTCTCTGAAATATCAATCCTTTTTACTGTGGGTTATAGCTGTAATAAGGGAAGTTATTCCGTAGGGAGAGAAGAAGCTATATGGGAGCTTGATACTGTTCCTGGGGCTACAAGTTAAAAATGGAACAAACCAGAAAAGCCTCCTACCATGATCAACCAGAAAACCCTTAAAAATCCCCAAGACTTTTCCAAGCCTCATTAAGCTTGGCAAGAGTAAGCAAACTGAAGGGTGTATATCCAATCCACGTGCCAAAACAGTAACTTCTATGTGCAGCAAGTGTGGAGTATTTTACGGTTAGCATCTCTCCTGGGCAGTGCAGAAGCATTAGTAAGCTATAGGTAGCTCTAGATGATAGCTTTGGGTTAGTTCAGTCAGATGGTCTCCAGGATTTTGGTATCGGATATAGGTCAGAGTGTGCAAGAAGAGATGGTTGGTTGTACGATAAAGAAACTCTTTGGCTTATAAAGCTGAGTCCAATCTATATATGCTTATGTGTGTTTAATGCCACCTGTTTTCACTTAGAGGAAATCTGAAGTTGCATATTTTTGGGCCTCGTGTTCTTTGCCAAAAAATGCAGGCAGGAGATGAGTATTGTGTTGTAAGAATACTGACTGGTTACAGTGAAGCACCTTCTGCAATTCTTGTATACACTGTAACTCCGTAGTAAAAGATTTTAGTCTTCATTAGAAGATGAAATATTTTTTTCTGTGTATCTGGTTAATGTCTTTATGCTGTGCTGAATTTATTAATTTCACTTCTGTCATCAAGAACATTGCTTTTTGAATCATGTTCAGAAAGAGAGTATCGCGTACTAGCTTTGATTCAGTTGACAACTTCAGGATCTGCGAATACATCTCTGAGTGTGTAATTTCACTTGTGTCTACCTCTCTAATCCAGAATCTTATTAACCCTTATTAATGCTAATACTGGAGAATTTTTTAAGCATTATCATTACATAAAAAAAAAAAAAAGCTCCATTCATTTTTTTCTGTATTGTATCCATTTCAGACACAAGTGACCACTACTGGAAGTGCTCTGCTAATAGAAATAACCTCTCTGTTGAAATGCTCACAGTACTTTATCTTGTACAGACTAGTGATTTGCACTGAGGTGGTCATATTAGCATAGTCATGCCAGTAGCAGCATTTTAAGCACATCTATTGCTTGGAGGGTTAAGTGTTCCTTATGTCGTGGAGCTCATTATCAAACAAACAAACTTCAAGGTTTGGAATGGAGTCTCTAGTATCACATTGCCCATTCCTCTCTCTACTGCTTATGCAACTGCTTATGCATTGTGTTTTGTTAGTCAGAGAGGAATGTATGGTGGTTAATTTCAACTTTTGTTTTCAATTTGTTTTATAACACAGTTATTTGTCTTTCTGAAAGAGAAGAAGCTAGAGATGCATAGACAAATGTTGGAATTATGCTTTTAAAAATCTGACATTACTGTACATAGTAAAACCTAGTAAAAATGGTAACTTAGTGAATTATACCAGGTCTCTATTGTTGATGCTGAAATTTCTCAGGGAAGACCTCTCGTAATTGGAGAAAGAGATATGTTGTATCCATCATCAAAAACTGTGAGAAACAGTGTCAGGAGGAGGCAGGCTGCGGCGCAACCAGATTTGCACATGATGTCAAATTGAGGAGTGCAGTTTGATGCACTCAAGAGGAGCTGTCATTCAGATGAACCTGGACAGGCTGAAGGAGTGAACTGACAGGGCCTCGAGAAATTCAGCAAGAACATAAGGGAAAACTTTGTACTGGTCATTTCCATCTGAGTAAGTTTATAGAGCTAAATGAAACTACTACTCATGTCCGAAACGCCACTGCGTTACACTCTCACACCTAGTTCAGTTACCAATTCCACAATATATTTAAAGTTTTTAGAGCAGCTCATCTCAGCCTCTCTCTTTTGGGGTTTGGAAACCCCTAAAAGTGTCCTGCTAAGCTGCTGTCCTTTTTCAAGCTAGCCACGTTTGAAAGGCCAGACTACTAAAGGTGCAAATTCCTTTGCGTCTTTGAGCTGTCTATTCAACTTTTATAAGCTATCATCTGATAGGTGTGTTGCTTTTCTGTGTACTTCTTCAGAGAGACACTAGTTCTCCTTCCCCTTTCTTGGGATTGAGTTTATTCTTGGGATTGAGTTTATTCTTGGGATTGAGTTTATTCTTTCACTTCGGGAGCCTGAGGACCGCTGACCAGCATGCCTGGTGTTGTGCTCTTCTTCACTGATAGAAGGATTTTATCTGCTGAAGTTAATGCTAATGAGTAGAAATTTCACTGTAGCTATGAATGGTTCCTGTTAAACTGAAGGGCTTTTGTTTTTGCTTGGTTTGACTGACTAAAAATGACTGTCTGATACGCAGAATTTATAGTGGATGTATTATTTTTCTAATTATAATGCCTTTTTCTTAGTACTAAAAAAAGAAAGTTAATTTTTCCATTGTATTTTCTAAACTTGCAAATTGCGGAGTGAAGTAAAGATTACAGCAAGACTTTGATGTGCTTAGTTGGTATAAATACACCCCGTGATGGTTTTGAGTTCTGGTAAAGCCTGCTAAACCCTCAGCAGCCCACTGAGAATCACGCAAAGTGAATTTTTATTACACTTATCCAAACTATTTTTATAATCTTAACAAACATGCTCCATCTTGACGTTTATTTAGATGAATAATGTTTCAGCTTTAGCTGCTCAAGATAACTGCTTGGGAAAACATAGCTCTTTATGTGGAAGGTTTGCTGTCCTTTTCAATGATTGTCTATGTATTTACTGGTACTGGGCTCAATAAAAATGACTTCCTTCATCAATACACACAGGGTAGGTGGGTGGCTCGGAGACACTTGCAAGCCCAGCCCCCACTGAGTGCAAGGCCAGTCGTAAGAATGCATGTTCCTTCAGCTCAGGAGAAATTCCGGAGCAAACTGGCCAATCTCTCTGTTGTCTGTTCAACTCTTCCGGCTATTTGGTGTTTTTAAAATCTTAACAGGAAGCGTTCCCATCACTGCCAGTTTTCCAAGATTCAGCTGTGGGCTACCCCCTGTAGAGCTCTGAAGACACTTCATTGGGGAAGGCATAAAGTGGCTTTAGCAGACTTCAAACTATGTATGGTTTGCGAGATTAGTTTTCTATAGGCGCTTTCTCAGTGTTAAAAGGGAAGCATATTCTTGGGCAAGGCTGCTGTTTTCAGGCCTTATGCCTAGAGGACATTGCAGCTGGGAGGTGGTAGAGCTGGATGATTCCAGGAAATTGGACCCTGTTGGAATGATTCTTCTTTCAGGCTTGTCTGCTTTCCTCTGGTAACAGAGATTGGGGTTGTGACAGGGAGAGCATTTATTCTGGGGGTCCCTTGCTATTCAGGACTCCAGATACTAGGGTATTCTTGCTATTACTCCTGCTGGATGAACTTGGATTTACCCACGTGCTCGCTGGGCCACCGTGGATCCTGTTGTCAGCTTTAGTGCTCCACTAAGCTATTTGCATCACCAATGATAGAGGGCTTTCCAGAAGTGTAATTTGAATAATGGAAATGTGGTCTGTAGTGAAATTGTAGATCTGAACTGTGCTGAGGACCTGAAAAGGAAGGCATTCCAATTTTATTCTGCATTTCATAAAACAAATGTGGTGAAGTGGCCAAATCTGCATCCTCAGAGGTTTTGTGCTGCTTACGCTTTCTTTTTACTCTCCACAGAAGAGATTCTAATTCTGGTTACTGTAAATGGAGTTTCTGCCTGTGTGGAGGGGAAGTGATACTGTCCTGGGGCTGATTTTTTTCCCCAAAATCTGCTGAGAAGTCTGTGCATTGAATTTCCTCAAGATCCAGAGCAGTGGCAAATGCAGTGCAGAAATATCTCAGTGGTTTCTGCATTGTCAACTGGAATCTCACTGGGTTTGTTAGCTTCAGATAGGAGCTCAGTCCCCGTGAGACTGTTCCCACAGTATTCCCTTTCCAGTGCTCAGACTCAGGCAGGTTTTCTAGAATTTGGATCCTCATGGCCACTCTTGAGCTGAAATTAGTTCAGTTCCACCCTGAAGACAGTGTAAAAATGTTTCCAGACTGGCAATGTGTGTTGTTTAGGGTTTATTGTCTGTAACCATTTGCGTTACTAGTTTGTAATCTAACAGAGGGAAAATAGAAAACTTGAGTCTCTGGGTAGAGTTGAAGGAAGGGTGTTTGGGTTTTCTTGGCTCCCCCCCCCCTTTGTTTCTGGGCTTAGAAAGGAACGTACTCGATTGAATTCACATCTGGTTGGCTGATTTTCTTCATGGAGAAACTCCAAATTCATCGTGAAGATTAGAGTAAGCGTTTATGGGTTTTCAGGATTTTGAATGGAATTTGAAGTATTGTGTTTTCAAGCAGTGGACAAATCAGTTTTCTCATAGGTATTTGTTCATGTTCTAATTTTGGCATTTCTCTGTCTACATTCTAATTTTAAACATTGTTTTATACTTCGTGTTGTGTCCTGGGATTTTGTAATGTGCTCACTCTTTGCAGAAATGCACGTGAATTCATTGAAGCTCCTCATGACCAAGTTCTCATCTAAAAGACATTGCCAAGTTAGTTGGAATCAACTTATTTATCAAAGTAACATGCTTACTAATGAGAGTGGAATTTGCAAATCATAAAAAATGGATGAGTGCACTAATATGCACGAGTTGCTTTAAAAAAGCACAAACACGCTATCTTACTGTGGCCGTATTTTCTTCTTCATAATGGCTAACAAATGTATTTGTATCTGAAAGAGGTCTCATGAGCAAGATAAAGAAAGCTCTGTAAAAAATGCTTGCCAGCTAAAAATGTCTTTCCTCTCAAACTATGAATCCCCTCTCTTGTATTTAAATTTATAAATTGCAAATTATGTTGCTTTTTTCTTGTGTGTGTATAAATTGCCCTGGATTTTTTGAATGTCCAGCATTGCAAAACTTTGGAGTTCTCCACAATTTTGGTCCTATGTTACTGAGTCATTTCTGGCATGTATCTCCATCTCCATTCGTATGTATTCTGTATAAGCTCAGTGTATTCCAGGAAGTCCAGAAACTGGAATACCCTGATAAACTTTTCTTGATCTTCTGTGTTGTTTGAAAAAACGAATCTTTTTCCTTGGTTAAAATTAATTTGAGCTGATGTCTAGCTTACATTTCCCTGAGCTTGTGGCTTTGGTATCTGTTTCCTCTAGTGTGTAAAATGTCCTGGAAGTTGTTGTCCTGTCTATGCCTTTGTCTGCTTATATGGTGACCTAAAAATGTTTTGAACCTTTCTGCTCTGTCATGCAGACAGACTGCTTTGTCTACACGATTTCATTTTAAAAACGAATCATTTGAGCCTTCAGGTTGATAAAAACATCATAAGTGTCTTTAATTGACTGTAACTAAAAAGAAACAATTATGAGTTAATAATATGCAAGACTGGGGTGCAGGTATTACTAAAGTACTTAACTGCTCATTTTGTTGATAATTGTGATGCAAACGAAATGATCTTGTGGTCATAATTAAGACTGAAGACATGTTGTTTACTCTGGCTAAAGAAGAGGATAAAACTTTAGATTGGAAGTTAATGTTCTGAAGAACCCTGACAACATTTTGTTTTTTTCCAAACTTCAGTGTCTTTGATTTCAGCAGGAACTTGAATATTGTCAACAGCTTGTTGCAAAACATCTGTGGACCAGGAATCTAAAGACCAAGTTCGAGAAAAACTGTTGCTGCCAGTGTTTTTAGAATGAAGACTTGAGGCAGTTTAATTTCTGTAAGGTTTCTGGAGCTTATTCCCTGAGTTCTCGATGCGCATTATACAAAGCAATTGTAGGAAGCTTTTCTCTAAAAAGCTGTTGTCTTTGGTTAGTCTTGTTAAAAGAGAAAAACCCTCCTGAGGTTTTTGCCACGGTATGTTGATCTAGAGATGGAACTGCCCCAAACAGACATTCAGTGGGTTGCCTTTAATCTCAGTTTAACTGAAAACGATCTCCGAACTTGTTTAGGCCCTTAGTAGGTTCAGAGAGGAGGCCATCGATAGAACGATGCTGTTCTGGATTGATGGCTGAGTCCATGTGGTCCAAATTTTCTCTGCTATTGCTCTGGTGTCCTTGAAGTAGTATCACCATTGAGTGGTCACAGTTGATGAAATGCACTTAAATAGCTTTTGGAATTTTTATTTTCATTCACCTTATAAACTCAAGCAGGCATCAAACACCTGCAGTTTATTTTGTTCATCTTTCCATATTTTTTCCTTGTAATTCTGTGGCTATGTAAAGATGTTTATTTTTTTCCAATAGAAGTACAGAATCTATTTGCATTATATTACCATGCAAAAAGGCATTCGAGGCATGACTGATGCTGTAACTTTATTCTGGAAATGGTTGTCATTGCTTTGTCCTGCTGTTCTGTCTTAGAAGAAGGGTTGGGGTTTTTTTGTGAGTGGGGTTTTTTTGTATGTGGGTTTTTTGTTGTTTTTTTTTACCCCTAAGATAATTATGCAAAAGTCTTAACTTTACAATGATTAAAACAAATTTTAATTCAGTACTCAAGACTGAAATAGTGAAAACCTTAGGGATGATCACATGAGATCCTACATAAACCTACATCGTCTTCTCTCACTGCAGCTGCTGATGTGCCAAAGGCCATTGTGGAAGGGTCTGAAGTTACTTTTGTCACTGTAAATGGTTGTTCCCTGATTCAGGGCAGTTCCTTAGAGCTGCTCTGTTCAAGACTCATATCACAACATCATGTTTTATTAAGATTTGGCAATTTAAAGTCTGCAGCAACATACTCACCATTGCCACATGTCAAGTATCTATGACCTGGTTTTCTCATGCTAAAGTAATACTGCTCAGTTTCCTGCCAAATGAAAACGTTTTCAGAAATATGTCTGCTCAGCATTTCTGAAAGTCTGGCCTTGTGACCGCGGTGTCCACGAGGAGCAATTGGGGAATACCTGTAACAAGTGGCTTTTCAGCATCACCCAGAAAATCAGTGGCAGAGGGTCACACTAGTTCCTGAGCTGGTGACTGATCAGCTGTGTGATTCAGCAAAATGCCGTGTTGTTTTACCGTACAATCACTTCCCTTGATTTCTTTTCTGCTTGTAATTGCTCACCTATTGCAGCTGCTCTCTCCCTCGCTTCCAAGCAGTGAATGTTCCCTGGGACATGTGCATGCTTAGCAATGGAATTAAGAAACCACCCTTAAATTTCAGCAGTGTCTAATACAGAATTACACATTTAGCTTCCTTGGTTTACAAGTAGATGACAAATGCTTTTAGAGTGAGGATTGTTATGAAATGTGGTTGGATTCCCCTCCCTCCCCCCCCAGCTTTGGTTTTCTTTAGGTTTGGAGTTTTTGATTGAGTGCTTATTGTATGTTGTGGCATGAGAGAGAGTGGCCATTTACTTGTTTGCTTTGATGGCAGTCCTTGTTTCAGAGTCTTAACTGTAGGCTGTCTTAGTTTCATTATGGATGTTGTAAGTGGAATGTTTCCATCAGCAGTGTGGGCTGCACACCAGCATGGTTCTGCCACGGTGGAGTTGTCTAAAATCCACATCACCTGTCAGTAGAAACTTCACTGCTGTGTAGGAAGCTGAGTGTGTGTTATACTGATCCTTAGCAGATGATGTGCACAGTTATTTTCCCACTCCTTCACCTCACTATGTTATTTCCTGAGGTTCCTTTTGCTCACTTACAGTTGACGAATTTTCTAAGAAAATTGGTTTGCTACTCAACAAGGAATTGTGAAGTCATCTTTATATTCCATCTGAATTTGCTTATTTCCATCAAGTGTTTCTAGTAAATTCGTTAGCAAGTGGCTGTAGTCAGTTGTTCAGGGAGATGAGTAATTTCCCCCCTTCCAGCTTTCTACTACTGGGAAGTGGTAGCATCAGCTTATAACCTACTTTCTGCAGTTTGGAACAGTTTCCAAATCAGTGTGGAAATACTGGATTTGAAATACTGTTCTAGTTTGGGACAGCTTTCTGGTGTGCTGATAGATGCAAATATGTAGTTGAGCATCATTTTGTCTCCTTAGACAAGTTTTGAACAATAGTGTAGAAATGTGAAAAACCACCAAAACCCAAGAAACAAAACCAAAGAAAACCCACCAGATAAACAAAAAACCAAACCAACCAACCAACCTTAAGACATTTTGTGATTGTGTAGTGGTTTTAGGAACATGAAAGGCATTAGAGCAACTGAGAACAGTTCCCGTTGCATTTAAGTTGGACAATAAGTTGATGACACTTGGCATGCAAAGCCGATGAGTGAAAATGTTTAGTAAGGTGAAAATATTATGCTGCAACTTTTAAATTAAAAAAATTAAAAATTTGAATTTTGAAAATCATTTAGCATTACTTGAAGATTTATAACTTTTTAATCCTAAGAATATTGACATCAAATCACAGAAAGCACATTATCAAATCTGCCTTTTCCCTATGAAATGTATCTGTTAATTGTACAACTGTTGGCTTGTCATGGGTTTTATAGAAACAAGGATGTGATCCAAGCTTTTTTTGTAGCATTTCTTTCCCTTCTAGTAACTTGTGTTGCAAAACATTGAGTTGTAAGCTGTTGATGGACTCTTAGTTTTTTAAGGCATGTAAAACTCATAGTATCAAAACACGTACCAGTGTTAATAATTTTCCCTCTCCTCTACAGAGTTTGTGTCATGGAGGACAGAATGTAAACCTTTAGAAACTTGTAAGAATATTCATCAGTGTAAAGATTCCCAACTTTATTGTTTCATTGCTGATCTCAATCTTTTGAAAACCAAAGTAGCTACTTGTGCAAATTGCTCCTCTTCTACTATATTATAAACAGGAGGCTGTTCCTGATCGTTGCCTGTGCTGCACTTTTAACCCTGCAAAGAGCTTACCTTGCTGCGCAAGCCGTTTCGGTGGCTGCCGTTGAGCAGTTGGAGACAAAACTTAAAAATGAGAGTTCTGAGGAGCGAGTGAACCTAAGGATCACTAAGATAGGAAGAATAACTGTAGTAGTTCGAATTGTCACCCTGTGGGTAACGTGCCATTAAACATCATTGTACCTTGGGATTTACATTAAATGATGCAGCAATATATCCAGTTGGGTTTGGAGCAAGAAAGGCTGTGTTTTCTCTTGCACAGGTTGTAAGACCCAGTCTGCTGACCATGCCCTGGTAGCTATGAACACGTCGCCTGGTAGAATATGCTGTATGAGTATACACTTGGGGGAGGAGTTCGTTATTTTGTGATGGTCTTACCACCGAGTAAATCACAGAAGGAAAAAGTAGTTGTCAACAACTAAAAGATGTTAGCAAAGATCTGAGTTACTTCATCCGAGAGTATTAAACAAGTGTTCTTAAAAATCTAGAAGTCTCAGTGCATTTAGCTAAGCACCACTGCCCCTCGCTAAAGGCACGCTGAACGCAGACGTGGAAGAACGCCCGGGCTGCGCGTAGCCCGTCGTATCATTCCAGAAACTGGAATCACTGTTATTGCGGTTAGAGGGTGGGGTCAGTGCTTCGGGGAAGAGGCCAACAACTAACATACTGCTATGCAAGTTTTATGAAGATGGGTTTGCATACGTGGAGAGTGTTAGGCAGTTGAGGTCCGTCAGTTTAAATCCTGTATAGTTCTGTTAGTGATACTGTGCATGGGAAAATCTGCATCTTGTAATCTACAACTAAAGAGCTAAAATATGTAATGCTATTTATTCCTTATCGTTAGGACATCACCTTTAGGAAAAAGACCATGGATTATTTTGTTTCCGAGGCAAGGTGTGAGATTTTCTTTCTGCACCCTACCAGCTTCATTTTTACGAGGCATGAATTCTATCTAGGAACTGTGCATCTCTGAGACTGCGCTAGGATGCTCAACATAGGCAAAGAAACATCAAATAAAATCCACAGTGGTACAGGGAAAAGCAAATGATTCTCGCAGGATTGAGTCATGGCTACAGCATTTAGATCTCTTTGTGGTTTGGGGGTGTATTTTTTGGAACAGGCGGCTTTTGGTGAGACATAAAACTCAAGTCTGCCCACTATAATCACTAAAGATCCAGCCATGCAAATGTGGGAGCGTTATCCTCTTTGTTCTTTAAACTTCTGTCTTGAGTAATGACACTCTACCTGCATCTCTCCTGGAGCTTTCCTGTGACTCTATGTTGGCTGCAGCTTCAAAATAGTTCTGATTTTTTTCCTGTATTTTCTCAATACAGGAAAAAAGTTTCAAAAAAGGCACCTTAATTTTCATGAATGGAACACCAGCAAAGTGTATCACTGAAGTGAGCACCATTGGAAGTCAAGCTGAATTGGGTTGCAAAGGGTAATGGAGAGAGTTCTTTAACTGCGCAGCAACAGCAGGACTCTGTTACACTGTGAAGTTTAGATTGAGGTGAAAGATCTCTGCGTGCTCCCAAATGAAACTGTCATGCTACAACTGTCTCTAAGTGCACTGGAAACAGGGGTTCAAAGGCAAGATGATTACTGAGAAAGGAATCGGGAAGTAGCATTGCATCTCCTACCTCACTGCTAACAGAGATGGAAATTTAAGGTTTATTGCACTCCTGTTGGTTGCAATTAGAAGTTTACGCTGATGGAATAAATGGACACTTTAGGAAAAAGTGCTGCTGCAAAAATTAAGCAAAATCGTGCCTAGCAGTGTTAATTTAACCAAACCATTTCACAGGAGGACAGCTCAGAGATGATAAGGCTTAAGGCATGCTTGAAGGCTTTCCAGTAGATATCGATTTTGGAAGAAGAATGAATGAGTGCACACCTGCCTCAAAAAAAGTATGTTATTCTTAAGTGCGTGGTTAAAGAAGAGAAATAGTAAAGAAAAGTTGTGTGCGGGGAAAAAAATAAAATGCTTAAGAGTTTGTGTAAGGGGAAGGCAAATTCTCGATCTAGCTTTTAAAATCCTGACATTGCTGTGTAAGAGAGAACCCAGGAAAGGGTTCTGCAAGGGAGCTGATGTAGTCGGAGCAAGAGAAAAAGCAGTTGCTCTGCAGGATTTTAAAAAATAAGATAAAATTACAGGGTGTTAGTTCTTCAGTATAGTGATCGAGGGACGTGGTCCTGCAAACAAACCATGTACCTAGCAATAGAATGTCAAAGACGTCTATTAGCAGTCATAAAGGAAACAGAGTGAGATAAAGGGAGACTAGAGTCAAAGATAAGAGAACGGGTCAAAAGGATGCAAGTCACAGAGTGGCAGGAAGAGTAGGTGGTCAGCTGTCACAGAATATTACATTTTCCTGGATGCTGGTGGGCTGAGCAACTGAAATAGATTTTGTGGATAATGATTCAAGTTTTGGTCTGCCACTCAGTGTATAAACATGTTTATATATCCAGTTCTTACAAAGATGTATCAGCGCTTCGGAGTATATTGCTAATTTCTTTTGGCTTCAAGATAATGAAATAAATGATGTGTTTTTGTTGACTTTTCTGTCTTTCCCTACTGTGGTTGTTGTCTCACTGGTTTTGAACTATAAAACATCTGAATCAGTTGGTGAATTGAGGGCACGGGGACATCAGTTCTATTACTGGCAGCGGGGGGGGGGGGGGGGGGGGGGGGGTTTTGTGGTTTCGCTTAGTATATG
>JANIJG010012051.1:42053-86263 GCA_024611175.1 Megaceryle torquata | reverse complement strand
GGGTGGGTGGGGGGGTGTGGGGGGGGCGGGGGGGCGCGGGGGGGGGTTGGGGGGGGGGGGGGGGGGGGGGGGGGGGGGGGGGCTGTTTGACGGCTTTGCCATTACATGTGGACAGTTGATGGCAGCTTCTGTGACTTGGAGATACTGTTTAGCTGCGGTTTACAAATGATGAACCCCAGCCCGTGAGCTCTTCCATAACCTATAGTTTCAGATGACATTGTCTAGACCCTGGCAGGATGGGTCTTTCCATTCCCTCTGCTTAATTTTGACCTGGTATTGTGGTATGTTTTTCTTTCTCGTATCTGCTGCTCATCTCCTTAATCACTTTTCTCTTGTATTCACTTGTTTATTTAATTAAAAAAAAAAAAAAATCCCCAAAACCCAACCCAAAAAGTGGTCATGTGAAAGAATGTTTTTAAAATGCGTCAGTTGTTCCATAGCAATGCAAACAAAAAGTTTTGGGGTTTAGCTATGAGAGGTTAAGTTATGAGAAGAGAGTTTAAATGTTGATGTTTTAGTAAATTAAGGTAATTGCTTGGGGAAGGCTGCAGACATTTTCAGCAGGATTGTATGTCAGCCTATCTGTGTTTGCCCTAACGATCACTTTCCATATTTGCAGGGGGACAGAAAGGCAATCCAGATCTTGAAAAATCCCTGCACAGTCACAATTAAGTCAATGTACTTATATAATTTGCTTTTGAGAAATTCCTCCTCTGGAGCAGAACTTTGCATTTCCATTTGTGGAACTTGAGAACTTCTTTATTCCTGAATCTGGGAGAATTCTTGGATGTAAATTGTTTGGATCCAGGTTAAATGTTAACAAATAGTAAGTCATAATAGAACTGTAACTCGTGTCTCTAGCTGGCATTCAGTATTTTCAGTATACATATATATCATACATATATAACTCTGACATTTCACTATGGACAGTCTTTGAAAATACAAGCTTCCATCTTTGAAAACAGCAGTGCCAGCCCCCAGTTTTTTCCCAGTAATGCTAAGAGGAGCTGGTTCTTTTTTAAATATATTTATTTCCTAGCCCTAGGCAAAAGTTTGCAAAAGATGAAATTCATTAGGATGTTTGACTTTTAGGCTTATGTTCATGTATTCAAGATTTCATCTGAATTAAGATGACATTAGAACATAGTTTGGCTTGACAGGGAGAGTTCTTTTTGTTCTAGGTGTAGTTTATGTAGTACAGTAACTTTCTGATTACTTGCAGAAACGTGTAGGTGTAGGCCAGTGTTTATGGCTTGGGCTCTACACAAACTGAACTTTTTAAGGACATATGAAAATCTGGGGGAGTGGGGGATACTGTTTATTGAAACCTACTTCATTAGTTTCTATTTTGGTACAAGTCTGTGCATCATTGAAAAATCAGTTTGGCAATCTACTCTGAGCTTATCTGTGTGGGCCAAAGCCCTCTACTGCCTGTTACAGGTTTTCTGTAAGAAAAAACTTGTTTCTTAAAGTGCATGGTGTTGACTAGCAAATAAGGAAATAGCAGAAAATTCCTGTAGTGTCTTAAGGCTCCTCCAATCCCCAAATACTCTGAGAAATTTCTTTTGTGCTGTGGCAGATTGAGTGTAGGACAGTATTGTTAGCTGTTCAAATGTCGTGGGTCAACACATGTTTCCTGGTATGCAGCTGTTGAAAGGGGTTTTTTTGCTTGTTTTTTCAGTTCTGTTTTTTTTAATGTAACCCATACATGTTGTCAAAGCTCATATATTATTCTTCTAATGTTTGTCCAGTATTGCGTAGTTATTTTCAAATTTTCACTTAATTTGTTTGGAGTTTGCAGCAAATATTTTTCATATTATTTTTCTTTTGTATGATCTGTTTCATATTTTGGAGACTTAGGAATGTAGGAAACATTGATGCATCAGGAAATGCTGCATGCAGTAGGGTATTTCTGCTCATCTTGTATCATTACTCCTGAGACAAAATGATGAATACACTGATATATTTGTAGGCAGCTTTGCAGTCCTCGCTGCTCAGACGAGACCCGTCACGTCTCAGATGTTGACATCTTTAGCACTTATGGCATAATCTTCACCTTGCTGACATGGATTGTGTCTTGTAGTAGCATTTGATAGGTGTCTTCCCGGTACACTGAATTTTAGCTTTCCTGTGAATGTATAGCTAAGCCATACGTTGTTACTCCTCCCTTGAAACGCTCCCTGGCATTTTCTGTGGTCTAAAGCAGTGGCTTCCAACTTTCACAGCCGTGTAGGCATCAATGCTGAACAACTAATGCATTTCAGACCTCAGGTTTCAGTCTTTTCAAACTCCACCATAGGAGCAGATGGCAAGGAGATTTACTTGCCTGTGGGTAGCTTCAGTTTCACAGCCTTTGAGAGAGCATGTCTTGTCAATATAGTAATAGTCAATGTTAGGAGAGGGGAAAAAGAACCAAAAGTAGCTCAGTGTTTCACTGGAACACTGTAATTTATTCTACTTAGTTAAAAAACCCCAAAAGCTTTCAGGTGCTTTTTATGTTGCTTGTATCATGAAAGAATAAGTAGTCATTCTTCTAAAAGAACACGCTGTCCTTCTGGAGAGCTCTATTGCACAAGTGATGTCCAAGTCAAAAGTGTGTTGTGGTTTTTTTTGGTTTACTTTTTATTTTTCCTGCAGATGGCTTCCTCTCGGGTATAATTTGGAATAAAATTCAGTACTGTTAAGTGCCTTGGCTCTTTATTTTATTCAAAGTATGTAAGACATTACAGATGCCTTGAAATATTTCTATTTCCTCTGTATGCTTGTGGGACAGTAGAAGGGAACCCCCCATGGTTGACAAGTGTTTCTATTTTTACATGTAGCAGTACCACTAGCATTTGATTAAGTTGGGAAAAGAAACATATTAGTTATTTAATGTTTTCAGTGAGAATGTGTTCTTTACAATGTCATTTTCCATGTATTAATTCCTAGCTATTAGCTAATTACCCATATATTAATTCCTAGCTATTTAATACATGGAGAATTAGCTATTAATTCGATAGCTTCCTCTATTGTCTAATAATTATTTGATAATAATTTAACAAATGCATAGTAATAATAATAACAACAATATATTTTCCCCCTTGCTTCTGCAGCTTACATGAAAAAATAATGTGGTTTCTGTTTCTACTCCCTTTATTTTATGAGATGATCTGTAATTGATGGTGTTCAGTAATGTTCAGCTTGAAAGAACTGTAAGGGCATCCCAAGGTAATTTTTGGATGTCCACACTCATCTGAAATCCTCTAGTAAGGACCTTATCTACATAAAACTACTCTTACTCTGTAAAGTGCAGCTTTGGTGGCAATAAACTAAAGAAGCTGAGCTCTTTTAAGCTCACGACACACTTGTTTTCCAGCTACAGGTTGGTTTGATTTTTTTTTTTTTTAATGTCTTCTATGGAAAACTGTGTTCTTCATTCTCTTCACCATATTCTCAAGTGATTTTCTTAGTTCTCCGAGTGCCCGGTAATGACACATGGGAAAGGATGAGGCTTTTTGGCTGGGAGGAGGGTGGGGAATTAGGTCATGCTTCTTCAACAGAGGTGGCTTCGTTGATGTGTGTGTCTGCTAATGGTTGTCTTTTCCAGTCTGTCAGTCAGCAAGCTAGTCTCTTCATCCGTGGAATATAAGCATACTAATGCCATCTGATATGCTTGTACAATGTCATTGTCACGAAGCATCCGATCAAGTATCTTTAAGAAGAAGAAAAAAGTCCAACTATACCATGTGATGATTGCATTTATTTTATTGTCTCTGGTACAGCATCAGATCACCTTCTGTTAATTTACCTGAGTTGACTGTTGTGCTGAACTAGTCTATAATTTCCTATAGATGCTCTTTTTGCCATTTTGAAGTACAGGACTCACGTCTGCAGTGTCCAGTTCCCTGGGGTTTTCCCCTTTTGAAAAGCCTAGGGGATATTAACTTCAGCAGTGAATTGCTCCTCAGTTCTTTTCTCTTGCATGCAAGTTACTGCAAGTTACAAGTCTGTTTGAAAATGTTAAATTTTATCTGATGTTGTTACATTCTCTCCTCTAAAATCTTGTTCAAAATTCCGGTAAGAACTTCCAATGCTCTATTTTGCTCTGTTGTAACTACCAAGTGGTGAACAGAGAACATACAAGATGCAGTCTTCTGGTGATTCTGCAGAAGTCAAGTTTAAGATGCCTTCCAAACATGGGGTGCCCTGGAGAAATGCCAGAAGGGAGGAAGAGTGGTTACCATGATTTGAAAGGAATTCATAAGTACAAACATTCTCAATGCCAAACCTCTCTGAAGTTTCATTTTGCCAAGTTTTGGAATCTCTTATTACCTTCTTAGTTTGGAAACGGCTGAATTCTGCAAAGCTACCTGGAGGAAGTCCAGTCTCCAAGAAAACGGCTGTTTCCTGGCATGCCAACAGTGCACATGAAAGCAACTACAGTGGCACCAAGCCTCTCTGCTTATGCTGGAGCTTTTGCCAGACAAACTCTCTTACTGCACCCTTCAAGATATCCCACTTCATGCACAGGAAGCTGAAACTCGGTGGAAAGCACCAAACTTTTCAGCTGTTTTTCACGCTGCTTATTTTCCTGTGTTCTGGGTAAGAGTGCTGACAGGAAAAGCATTGTGGATTTTTCCTAATTAACACTGTAGCAATCAATATCCAGAACTTCATTAATGGGCTATATTTGTATCACAGCTCAGTAATTTTTTGTTCTGCTTTTGAATTTCAGGTCCTAGTGACTTTCACTCACATAAGAAGGCTCTGCCTGGACTAAACTGGCAGAAGGCTGCTCAGTGTGGTCCACATTGCAGATCTTGGAGGCACACTTAGTGAGAAACAGTATTTGGATTTGAAAATAAGAAAGTAGGACAGGGTAAGGTAGATTCATGTATTTGAACTTGATGCCTAATGTCCAAAATGATTAAAAGAGGTAATGATAATTTGTTACCTCTTTTAATGGGAGTGGTGGCACCACGTTCTTGAGGCCATTAATTTGCCTATCTCAAGACATTCTCTGTATTTTGTCATCCCGAGACCGTTGTTATCTCTCTTCAGTCACTATTTTGCAGTTACAGGCCTTCCAGCTGATGGGGCTGTCAGTTCAGATCACCCTTCTTTTTAGCACACGCTGCATTACCACCTCCTTACACACCACATGCCCTTTTTCTCTTAAGTGTTGAGTCTTCAAACCCTTTTCTGGCAGATGTATTCTAAGGAGTTGTAAGACCACAAATGCAAAAATCTTAACACAAGTCTGCTAGCACTTTTTATTTAGTTAGTTAGTTATAGCACTTAGTTAGTTAGTTAGTTATAGCACTTTTTATTTAGTTAGTTATAGCACTTTTTATTTAGTTAGTTAGTTATAGCACTTTTTATTTATTTATTTAGTTAGCTATTTAGTTATTTTTACCATTGCTAAAGGGCAACAGAATGTGTCTTCTTCAAACATGGTAGCAAGGCTGGATATGCTGTTAACAGTGTGCTTTACTATCTGATTCTGTGGGTGTAAGCTAGAAAAATAAGATAATGATATAGATATATCTCATTAACATGTTATATATAACACTGACCAGTTCCTCTGAAGGAATATTTGAGCATTAAAATAAGAAATCAAAAGTTATGGTCATAAAAGTAGCTTACTGTCTGCCAATTGTTAAGGATTGACATTAATTACCCTGCTGTACCTTTTTTTTGACATTCAACCAGTGCCATAATTATACATGTACATGCTGTGTATCTTTCGAAAGATACTTCATAGCATTAGCTAGAAAACAAGTTGGACAGCTGTTAAAAACTTGGGAAAAAATCATGTCTGCTTTTGTAACACTGTCAGGAGAGTGAGGAAAAAAAAAGAAGGCAGGGAAGAAAGTGGGGGGGGAGTGCATTAGTGAGGTTAGTATTTCATGTTTGATTGTTAAATTTAGTATGTATAAAATGCTCATTGAGGTTTCTAAATGGAAACTGTTTTTCTAGGCTTGTATGCCTCAGGTGACTGCCAGTGTCCTCAAGTGTATAGACAGTGGTCAGTCAAAATAGAAAACCAAAACCAAACATACAAGAAAACCCACCAAACAAACAAAAAACCCCAAATGAACAAACAAAAATCACCGCAACCCCCCCAAAATAAACAAACAAAGAAAGCAAAGCAAATTAACCATCATCTTCAAGTGTCACAGTGCATTTTAAAAAACCACTCGAGTAGTGGTTGTTGAATAGGTTAAGAGGGACAAAGAGGCTTCTTTATCCAATTTGGGCTGAGAATAAAGACACAAACATTTAACACACAGAATGAAACTGGCAGTGATGCTCCTTTTCTGTGTCTGTCTTTCAGTGTTGCTTCAGGAATATTTTAAATATCAGGTATTTTCCACCCATACTGGTTGTGGTTTTGGTTTTTTTTTGTCTCATAACCAAACATAATTCATTTGCTATAGACCTGTATTCTTCAGATTGAAGTATAATTTACTGAAGTCATGCCTCACTTTATTTATTGCTGCATTGAAATTGTCTTTTCTGCTTTTGTGTTAAATATTTAGTATCCAGACTTCTCATTATTCTTTTGACTGACAGTGTCATTGGCAGCAATTATTACTGATTAGCAAGAATTTCTTGGTAAGGGAAATTTTGAAGGCAGGCTATGTGTTCCTGAAGTTTAGTTGCAAGTCCTGAGAGTTTAAATTTATTACTTTTTAACTTTCCAATGAAGTTTAAAATACATGTTTTTAAAAGAAAATAATTCTCTGACGAAATACCTGCTCAGACACCTAACCTATTTGTATTGGGTTTGACACGTTGATGTGCATCTAAGGATTTCTGGTTACTGTCTAAACCTGTCTCACTTTCTTTGCCTGAGATAGACCAGAGTATGGTGGCTCTGTTGGGCTTTGTTGGGGGTGGTGGTGAAATAAGATTCTGGGTTCAAGGGTCTCAGAATTTTTGAATTGCCACAAGGTTATCTTGATGGGCACCTGGCTGAAAACAAGAGGAGGGAGCGGGGTTTCAATCAATAAAGTTCAAACTATTAATTACTTGCACAACATATTAATTTCACCCTCTCAATAACCATGATTAGAGTAGACGTGTTGGAAGTTCATTTGGAGAAGAAAACCCCATTCAGAATGTCATAATTAATCCTGTGCTATTTCTGAAAGAAAGAGGTTAGCATGCAATAGTTGTGAATCACCACACCTATAGTCTCAGTTGGTTTTGTTCAGACTTAGACAGAGATTATATAACAGATTCTCTTTTTTTTTTTTTGTAATAAAGCACTGGAATGGAGATATTAAATGTTCTGAAACCAGGAAAAGAAACTGGTTTCCCAGTGGGTGTAGCTTTCTTTATGAAAAGCCAGTACAAGTATTTTTTCAGGAGGCAAACTAGGAATACAGTCTCTGTAGAAATGTTTTTTACAAGTTCAGGTTTTCAGTTCGTTGTGGAGAGGTGTTTAAAATTACACAGTGTTATGAGGTTTTAAAGAAGCAAAGCAAGGAACTTACAACTGATGTTTTGCATGGGCATGTGTAGATGTAGACCCAGGCTCCTGTGTTTCCGTGTGGGAGGTGAACGTAACTCTTGCTGAAACTCAGTAAAAGACTTCTTCATGTCTGTGCTTCTGAAGGATAAATTAGCTCATCTCAGCTGAGATGTTTCTAAATATTTTAACTTTTCTTCTGTTGTTGGACTTCTGCTGCAGGGTCTTTGTGACACTCTTGAGTGTCTGATTATTGAGGCTCAGTTAATCTGTAACTCAAATTAGAGAATACCTCATCTGTCACTTGGGCAGGATCAGTGCTACTGCGAGATCTTTCAGCAACTGTCAGCTATAGAAAGCTCAAGAATGTGGTCGAGGATCCTTTCTCTGAGGGGAAGTGTTTCTAGTGTCTCTTTTGACCTGTTTTTAATGTATGACCGAGAAGCTGACCGCTGAGGCAGAAATCTCTGCAGTATGTGGGGAGAGTCTGTCCCAGGTAAGGAGGGGAAAGATTATCCACATGTAACTAACCAGTAATGTCACCTATAGTCACAAACAACCCTCCTGCTGCTCCTAATGGGATTGCCCCAAGTATTTCAACCCATTTCAGATATGAGAGGCTAAGGGGCAGGTAATATCTAATAACACCAGCATCTGAACACAACAAAGTGTGATTTTTCAATTTGCTAAGGGGAGAAAGGAGTTCCTTGATATCAATTTTGGTGTCATAGGTCAGAAAGCCTGCAGTTAATTAAATATATTCATGCTGGCTTCTTAACCTCTTTTCTGGCTTCAGCACTTGTCCTGCTTCTGACTGGACTGGGCAGAGAAGTGGGCAGCTGGCTTGAGTGCACCTTTGTGGGAGATCCTGGCAGCAGGTTCCATCAGCTCCCGGGTGCCATGAGGTGCTGTGTAAATGATCGTCTTGGGGAGCTCTATTTCAGTGCGTTCCAGGATAGAAAAGGCCTTTATATTTCTTTTATGATGAAAAGCTATTTTTTTTCTTTATGGGTGAGTCATGTTGTTTATGGTTACTCTGAATTTTCTACAATACTTGAAACAAACTTTTACCTGGAAATAATTTGGAGTATACTGTAAGTGCACTGGCTTTATGTTAGATGAGGCTAAGCGTAAATACACAGTTTCTTAGACACAAGATAGTGAAAGGCAGGAAGATGTTCTAAAATTCAGTGTATATTTGGTATTCTGCTTACATTCAGAGATAGCCCCAAAGCTTCAAGCATTTCCTCAGATTTACAGCTTCATAGCATTGCTTTTTTATTATGTCAGGGAGCACTGTGATCATTTTGTTTAGTTTTAAGCCAGGTATGCATCTGGCAAAGAAAATTCCCTTTGCCAAAATTCTGTACGTAAGTGAATGGTGAAATGGTGAAGTACTCAGCAGCTGGTGCTAGGTCATGCAAGTCCAGATGGAACAAACTTCATTCCTGTAATGTGCAGAATATGGTCCTTTCTTTTCAGGGAGGTTTGTAAAGATGATGATGATACATCATCTCCATCAGTTTTGAAAAATAATGGAGAATAGGAGAGGTGTCTGACATCTGAAAGAAAGCCAGCGTCACTCCAGCCTTCAAAAAGGGCAAGAAGAAAGACCCAGGCAACTACAGACCCGTCAGCTTCACCTTCATCCCTGGAAAGGTGAGGGAGCAGCCCATTCCCGTGGCCATCTCTAACCACATGAAAGAAAAGAAGGTTATTAGGAGTAGCCAACATGGATTTACTACGGGGAAATCTTGCTTGACTAATCCGATATCCTTCTACTAAGGCATGACCAAATGGGTAGATAAAGGGAGAGCAGTGGATGTTCTTGACCTCAGTAAGGCTTTAGATACTGCCTCCCATAACGTCCTTATGGGAAAACTCAACAAATACAGGATAGACGATTGGACTGGGAGGTGGATTGAAAACCGGCTCAACGGCAGAGTTCAGAGGGTTGCGATCAGCGGCACAGAGTCAAGTTGGAAGCCTGTGGCAGTGGTGTTCTCCGGGGATCAGTACTGGGTCCAGTTTTGTTCAAGATCTTCATCAGTGACCTGGACGATGGGGTAGAGTTTACCCTGAGCCAGTTTGCTGATATGACACTTGGAGGGGTGGCTGACACAGCAGAAGACCGTGCTGCTATCCAGCGAGATCTGGACAGTCTGGAGAACTGGGCAAATGTGAACCTCATGAAGTTCAGTAACAACAAGTGTAGAGTCCTGCATCTGGGGAGGAATAGCACCAGGCACCAGTACAGGTTAGGGGCCATCCTGCTGGAAGGCAGCTCCATGGAGAAAGACCTTGGGGTCCTAGTGGATAGTAAGGGACTTGATCATCTCTCCTGTGAAGAAAGGCTGAGAGCCCTGGGGCTGTTTAGTCTTGAGAAGATTGAGAAGGGACCGTATGAATGTCTATAAATATCTGAAGGGTGGGTGTCGAGTGGAAGGGACCAGGCTCTTTTCTGTGGTGCCAAGAAGAAGACAAGGAATAGTGGATATAAACTGGAACACAGGAAGTTCCACCTCAACATGAGGAAAAACTTTGCTGTGAGGATGACAGAGCCTGGCCCAGGCTGCCCAGAGAGGCTGTGGAGTCTCCTCTGGAGACTTTCAATCCCTGCCTGGATCTGTTCCTGTGTGGGCTGCCCCGGGTGACCCTGCTCTGGCAGGGGGGTTGGACTCGATCTCCAGAGGTCCCTTCCAACCCCTGCCAGTCTATGATTCTATACATATTAAAACCAAAGCACAGTTATTTGAACAGTAAAAGAAAGCCTACAGAAACAGATTTAATAAAATAAAACTTTATGCACAAAGGGAGAATCAAATGTTGGTGAGAGTTAAACTAGAAGGGAAGGTGCAGATCTGTGTACAGATGTCTTAAATTCTGAAGTCACTTTGGGAACTTTTCATTCAAGTCTTGTCAATACAGTTCAAATGTTTTCTATTTTATGCGTATCCAGAAAGCTTTGGGTTGTATTTAACAAGAAAGAAGTGCACAAACACATTTTGAAGAAAATCTCTAGTGTGAGAATGTATTTCAAATATAATGGTGGAATCATTTAAGTGCAGGGTTCTGCAGTGGTGTAGCAGAGACCTTGTCTTCAAAAATGCTTTCAGCATTTCAACTTGCAAAGAATGTATCATGCAGTAAATTTTCTGAACAAGCTTTTTCCTCTTTCTATTTTGGTAGCACTATCAAAGGTAGTGGATTTCTGCTGGAAAGCTGAGCAGATCGTTGACACAGAAAACAATGTAAAGTGCAGAGAGAGCAGTCCTCCCGTCTGCAGCTACGCAGACCCAACTGGAATATTGGTTTGAGTTTTTGTTACGGACTTGGATGTGCTCGGGGTGCGAGCCCAGAGGTGAATGACCAAGTTCTAACACGCAGTTCAGCAAATGAGTAAATTCTGATCGACGGATGGATATGGAGGACAAATAATAGAGTTCTGCCATGATAAGGATACAAACAACTACATTTTTATCTCATGAAACTTGAACACTCTATTGATTACTGCTCAGTATAATAGTATTTTATTTGCTCTTCACTTCCGCAGTATCCAGCAAGTCTTCTTCCTGCATACGCTGGTGCTTTAATAGAAATTGTGACTAGTTTTTACTTTATTTTTTTCCAATTTTTCATCAGACTTAGAGTGCTCCCCAGGAAGTGGTCATGGCCTCAAGCCTGTAGGTGTTCAAGAAGCATTTGGACAATGGTTTTAAATGGATGGTTTAACTTGGAGGTTGCCCTGTGTGAAGTCAGGAGTTGGACTCAGTCCTCAGTGGTCCCTTCCAGTTTGGGATAGTCTATGATTCTAGACACCAAAGCTGTATACAGTGTATCTAAGGTATATGCTGATTTATGCAAATGATTTATTTTAATAAGGAATGACAAGGCAAGGAGTAGCAGTATACTAATGGCTCTAGGTAGAAAAGAAGGAACATACTTGAGTCGAGCAGAGATGGCTTTTTGCCTTACAAACATTAGAAGAAACAAGTGTTACTTTTAAACATTCATTAATTACGTCCAGACTGTAGATGAAGGCTTGTGGTGATGACATACAGAGTCTTTAAAGGTAACAAACCCAGCCACACGGTTTTAAAACAGTGTGTCCTCTTAAAATCTGTCTGCTTTCTTGTTTAGTCTGAAAACATTTGTGGAAATAATTAAGAGCAAGTTCTGTGCTTCAGAGGAGCTGCAGTTTCAAATGTCATTTCAACACCTTGAATAAAAATCTCTTCCATATTCTTCTGTGCAACTGCTGGACATTTGCACCAGATTTTAGAAGGCAGGCAGTCGAGTTGAGGCACTTGCCACCATTAGAGGCTTATTTCCATAAACAGCAAGTTGGACAATCTGATTCTTTTGAATTTCCAGTGTCTTTGGTAGAAGCTACGTTCTGGTTCCAAGAATTCTGGCAAATAAGTGGAACAATATGGAAGTGTGTTCGTTTCTAAACTTCTGGTTTTGTCTTGTTTACCGAAGAAGCGCATGACCTTTGAATTGTATCCACAGTGGTGCTTTTGTCTGTTTTGGTATAGCAGCTGGTTTGGTAAGGTAACATTTTCCTGTCCTTAGTGGCCAGACTGCTGGTAATCACGCTGGATAGTAGCTCGTATTTATACTAATTTGGAAAGTTCTTCTCAATGTTGTTTGCATTTAAAATATTACCCTAATATTTATTACCTTATTTTAAGGAAACCGAGAAACAGTCATTGTTTCATTTCTTAGGGGAGCGTGTTGTCGTTATCCTCCATCTCTGTATTTATAAATTCCTTCCAGTTTATTTGAAAACACAGATTCTCTGTGTAGCCAGTGGGTGTCCTCTACTTCAGCTGTTTTCCTCAACAATCACTAATTGTTGTTTTCTAGTAAATGAGGGACATCTAGAAAGCGTGCATTATACACAAGATCATCGTGAAGTCGGGAAGAATTCTCACCTATGTGAGTAGGTTTGGAAATGCATAAACATCGAGAGGTTGCTACTGAGAGCAGCCTGCCCACATCAGCAGTCACTTCTGATAGCTGAAAACGGAGCTGTTGGCTTTCCTGCTGCATTGCCCAGTTTACAGGGCAGATGTTGGTATGAATTTTATGCGGTAGACCTACTTATAATGTCTCATTACAGTAAAAAGATTGATTTTTACATCTGTTTTATTTCAAAATAAATAGAAAAAGCTTATTCAAAATGAAGTTACAAATAATTCAGCCATCAAAATTGGTAGATTGGGTGCATCACCTACAAACCAGCTGTGCATAAGCCACACATCCCAAGCTCATGTATTTGTCATTTGGGTGCAGAATAGATTGTTTCTGGATTATTTACATATACCAGCTCTCCTGTGCCTTTAGCAGGGTGGTGTTTGGTGTGTGTACAGAATGGCCCTTCGTCCAGGAGTTGCAGACACTCAAAAATCTGAGAAAGTGCTGCTTACAGATGTGAGCTGGGAAATTACCTGCAAAGCTAAAGGGCAACGGTACCAGCTAGGATCTCCTGTCAGAACTGGCAGGCAGATCTCGAGTTCTAAACTCTTGAGTTTGCAATCTTAATACTTTCAGAAGTGCCAGAACTAGTATGGCTTGAGCAGCCCTACTTTGACATACCTCGTGTGGGAGATTCAGATCTGACATTACACCATGGAAAGGGTTATTTATGAACAGAATCTTCCTGCATTCTTTGCATTTTGGCCAATACTTGTTGAACGAATGGCTAATCAGAGTTTGAGGGGCTTATCTTCTTGGAGCTATGGATTCCAGGCTTCATTTACCACACACCACCTAAACTCCGCAATACGGACAGAACTGGAATGATTTTGTTGTCCAACTTTTTAATAATGCTTTTGTTATAATGTCTGTATATATTGACCATATTACCTTATCTTTATAGCGTCCTGCGAGATTAATAGTGGTATCTTCTTATTTTTAACTGACATGGGATGAAAACCAAAGGGAGATTAGGCCAGCATTATCAAAATCATGGACTAATACTGGATGCTTAGCTGGGAATGACTAGGATGTCTTTTCTCAGAGTACTTTTTGATGTTCAGATGCAGGAGGGGTTGCTTAGCACTTCTAAGAATACTGACTCAGAAGTGTTAAGCTGACTATCTAGAATTTGAAGAATGTAACATGAGAAAACTTTGATTTTTGAAGATTTTCCCAGGATTGTAAAATAAACTGTGTATCAGAGGCAGAGTTTTTACTGCTGTTCACCTAAAACTACCCAGGTTTTATTGTAGAGCTTCTAAAGATGAATTTAGTGAATGTTTGCAACTTACTCTTCATGCTCTTTCAGTTTTTAGCAGCTGTGCAGGAGAAAGAAGCAATTGCTGGAAACATGATGTTTTGACCTGTAGCTTTGGTATCTGCTTTGTCTAATGGTTCTAGAAATGATTTGGGTTTGTGGTTTTTGTTTTGTTTTGTTTTATTCCCAATACACACAGGGGCTGTTACCTTTGCCCTGTGTAAATTTTGAGTTGATAATTTTGCTAATATTAATACACTTGTGAATTTTTTGTGTATGCGACTTCAGCCTTAAGTTAAAGAAACAGTGAATACAGAATTCCAGAAAAGCCATCTCAAGAGTCTTCAGCAAACTGATTTCAGAATTTCAGCACACTCCTCCTTGACTGGGAACAAATTAGAACTCTAGCCATTTAAAGAAGAAGAAAACCCACCCTTTGCCTTTCCCTTTTGAACTGTAGCTCTCTTTTCGTGCTGCTTGTGCACCTCTCTTCTGAGGGCCGATTTCCTGTCTTTGGTTGTGGTCACTTGCACTGCCACAGCCATGGTCAGCTTGGAGGAACAAATACTGAAAGGACTTAGACCTATTTGACGTGTGTTTTAAGTACTGCACATATTTAGTCTGCTCATTGCTGCAAGAGCTTGGAAAACGCGTAGTATTCTAAGTGCATCTAAAGTATTTGGAGAACTGCAGCCTCTCTTGAGTTTGAGAAACAAGTGATTTTCTTTGTCCCCAAGACTTAGGACGTCATGACTTGTTCCCAGGGGCAGCAAAGCATATCCCCACTATGGTATGACCTTACAAAATGTTCTCAAGGAAGTTTATAGAGGTAATCAGTAAATGGATGAAAAATACTGCTCTATAAATAGTGTTTTGTGGGAGTAAGTATTGAATCATTTTACAAGTAGGAATAAGTGGAATATCTATGTTTGATTAGATATTCCACTACTGTTAGATATTAGAGAAATCAGTGGAGAAATCAGAAATGCAGAGACGTTCCAAGACACGAATTTAAGCTCCAAATTCTAACCTGTCATCCAAGCGAAACCCGTGTAACGTCGGCTTATTCCTGTTGTTACTTGGTACATCCTGCACAGATGGTCTTGAATACTGAATTCAGAGGAACACATCTTCAGTTCATAGAGTTCATTATATCTCTCTCGATGTCTTTGTAGGTAGATTTGTATCAGTCTGAGCAACTCCAAGACCTGTTGGGTTTTCCCCATCTTCTCCAAATGTAACCCTGGATATGTTCACTTTAAATGAAATGAGCAACTCGCTTCAGATTGCCTTCTTCCCTTAGATTGTTTAAAAATACTCTTTCTATTTCTTCAAACAATTGATGTTAATTCTTAACTACATCTTTCTTTTTTAAATTTTTTTTATTTCATTAGTTTTGCCAGCCTGGAGGATGGCAGCTGTCAAAAGAGAGAAAACAGCCAACGTTCTTTGTGGTGGTTTTGACAGATATAGACTCGGAGAGACACTACTGTTCCTGTTTGACTTTCTATGAAGCGGAGATTAACCTGCAGGTACAAACTTTACTATAAGTAACAAAACCAGAGAAAAAGGTGTTTAGAAACAATAGACTGTTGTTATAGAGGACAACTTGAGAAAATACTTTGCTGTCCCTGGTAAGGATGTGTTTTCCTGTCATACAGAAGTCATACACCTATTTTTGCACAAAATAAGCTCAATGGACTTGTTCGTGTGTGGTTTTCTTTTTAATCTGCTTGAAAAAACAAAACAAGCCAAGCCAAAACATTTCACAGAATTTCTTTTTCTCCCCCATGTGTATTGGTTTGGTTTGGTTTGGTTTGGTTTTTAATGGAATGGCCAATGTGGTGATCTCTTCATTTACTTCCGTGTTTGACACAGCATGAATGCATGAATGATTCTCATCTTTACTCTAGGAGAAAGGTTTATTAATGTCTGCTCCCTCTGCTGGCCAGCCCTGCCAGGCCAGCACAGGACAAACACGTACAAGTATGCTGGGATGTATTTCTCCAAGTACATTTATTGGCAAGATTGGTGTGGGTGTAAATGGCAGGATTTTAGAACTGGTAGAATAATTCTTCACTTTCTAGGTCGGTCAGGGTTTGGATGTCAGCTACTTGCCTGTATTTAAATATTTTGGGGCAACTTCAGTCTTTCAAAAATAGGTGGTTTTGTTTCCTATTTGATACAAAGAACTTTGCAAAAACCTCTACAATGGAATCTGTAGGAGCTAGAACCCAGGGGAGACTCAGTCCAATCTGTAAATGCAGACTGGCATTCTTATTTATTTTTTTTTTCCCGCATGAAAATTAAAAAATAAGTAAAACTTTGGCATGAAATATATTAAAATTAGTTAAGATTAAATAGATGGCTGAGGAAAGCAATTTTTTTGGCACTTTCAGTGAAGAACTCTGACATTATTGATTATTTTAAGAAAATGCTTTTAATAATCCAAGTGTACACTGTTTATTTAATACAGGACATGAAATGTTACCCTGTTTGTAGAATAATTAAAAGATGCAGCACAGTACTAATAATCTTGTGCTTTTTCTAGGCACAATCGAAAGCTGGAGAATAGTAGTTTGTTTATTTGTTATTTTACTAATGCTACCATTTAGGTGGATATTTTTGTAAATTATTAAAAGGAGTTGAAAGCAGAAATGTACAAAAAAATAGATGTGTTTTAGTCTTAAATTTTAATCTAGATCAGCTGACATCTCCTCGTTAGAAATGTTGTCTTTATTTAATATCTGTCATCTCTATTTTCTAAGCAGAGTGAAATATTCTAGAGTTATTCTTTCCCTGCTGATAAAATTTTCAGTGGCTGAATCTTCCTCCACTCTATGTTATTTCATAACATATACTAAATTTAGGAAACTTGTTATTTTTCCTGTGGTTTCTAGCAGCTGCTTTTGATTCACTATCCACATCTTTCAAGTAATGCTCATCACAAAACATCCAGTATTAGCTAAAAAGTGTTTTTCTTCTATTGCCTAAGCATTATTATAAAAAAAAAAAAAAATCCCCCAAACCAAACCAACCCAAAAAACCCAAATCAACACCAAAAAAATAAAACCCGAAAATTTCACACTGAGTGCAGCAGGATGTTGGTTCTCATAATGCCATTCCTGGCTGTGTTGTAAAGAATGCATAGTTTTCAAATGAACTTGCTGTGGTGAAATTTATTCTATGACTGCATTGTTTATAGCCAAACTTCCTGTTTCTTTCTAAAACCCAAAGAGAATAATTGAACGTGCCCTGTTACATGGTCATTAGACAAGAATTCAGCACGTGTACAATCTGTAATGAAACATAAGCTCATGAAGCGTCGGGCTATGAATGTGATGCTGATTTAACCCTTCAGATGCATGCCACATTAACCAAACAGTCTGGGAAACACGGTGACCGGGGCTCGGAAGGAAATCAGGACAGTGCTTTTCTCAGTTAAAAGCAGTTCAATTTTGTATTGATTTTTTTTTTTTTTACTGATATGACTCACAAAGCTAAGATCAAACTCCATGAAAAAAAGAGTTACTTCTTTCCCAGTAGCCTTCAGCGGGTAAATCTTGCTGATACACAAAATTGGTCTGAATTCAGCTAGAGCAAATCAGATGTTTGGCTTGGCAGAATCATCTTTGCAAAAAACTGGAATCAATTTCTGTGGTTAATTAAAGTGTGAAGTTAAACTAATTTCTCAGGTTGTACAGAGCTGTCAAACCTTTTTAGAACCTTCTGCAGAATAATGCAAGAAACTGAGAAAGCGAAGCTGGGTCTAAGAAGGTTACTTCTGTAATTCTGGTTCCCTCTGTTCCTGCTTTAGCTGTCAGTTCCAGGAGAATTTGTACATAAATGTGACCTGAAAAGTAAGGAGCTTGTATATCTGGGTGGCACGCGTGATAACCTAGCTTGTGAGATTAATATAGCAACTGCCATATAGTCTGCAGGAGAAAAGTATTTTCCCCGGTATCTCTGAAAGCCCCAGGTTCAGTTGAATCTCCTGACAGTTGCATGTCGCAGCAAGTTTTTCTTCTATAGGCAAGTACAGGCTCTAGTAGTCAGCTGATGGCCTATTTTCAACTTCCTACCCCTGCACAGAAAAGAAAATACTGCTTTATTTGTTGACATCTATGAATTATTATGTTGTTGTCCTTTGACTCAGCAGATACTTCTACTGACCTCAGCTCTGCTTCTTACCAATTTTGCAGTTAGAATTTATACTAACAATGCTTGGAAGAGCACCACAGATAGAATCTTTCTGAAAAAGGTTGACTCACATCATTCAGGAACTTAATGGTCAGATTATATGTTGCTTTGCACTTTGAAAGAAATTTATCCTTTCTCCCCAACCCCACTATCAACAAATTAGAGAATGATTTATACCAGTAACTCAGCCTGTGCCACTGCATTTCTTGCCACTTAACGAGATCAGCAGAAAACCCCAAATGTTTGTTTCTAACAATCTTACTACAAGATTGTATCATTCTTGGGTGTTGTCTTCAGCATTTGTATGTTAAAACGTTGCAGTCACGAAGCTGGTAAGACTAAATATCTCGCTCTGGAAAATGCACATAAGTAATAATTCACAAGTCTCCCATTTCCTGCCATTCACGGTCTCTTCCTCTCTCTACCCCCCTGCAAAAAGAGCAGACAGAAATGGTCAAAGTCCCAAAGCATAAAATGGCAGATTCACAACATTCACAAATATTTCCTGAGTCAAGGGAAAAACTGCCAACAAAATGACTTCGTGCTTCATAAAGTTTTAATTTTTATGCTTGGACTGGAGAGTTGGTGATCCTACTGTGTTAAAGGATACGCCGCTCGATGAGTCACCGACGTTTGGTTTTTAGCAGAGGATGAGAACACTCAGTTCAGTTGTACTCTTTTTGAAGTGTGAAATCTGATAGCCCTTTGGATATTATAATAGCATGTTATTCTTAAAAAGTTTAAGAGGTTTTTTTGTGACTATCCCAAATGTTAAATTTGATCTAAAAGTGACCCCTTACGATCAATGCCCCAAACCACGTTTTGTGGAAAAAATCCCCAATTTAAAAGTGATGGTGAGTCTATTACATCATCAGTGTTCTAAATCTGCTGAAAAAAATGATGGTGTGATAGCACACAGAGATTTAAGTAATGCCTTTTTTCCTTTCAGCTCCCATGTAAAGAGAAAGTTGCAGCTGATGTTCTATATGATAAGAAATAGACTTTTTTACGTTGTTTCACATATTTAAGGTCCTCTCTAGAGCACCAGAATTTAAAGTGAAGCTGAGAACAGTTGTACAGAGGGAAGCGTGTTTCCATCTTCCTAATAACTGGCCATAATTTATCCTGGCCTGTTTATTCCCTGGCTCCTGTATTTGCACACACACCCCCAGTTTGAACCCATGGACTCTATTTTAATTAAAACAAATGTGTGTATAAAATTTTGCCTTGGTGTACTTCCAAATAGACTATTCTGTGTTATATAAAACCCATTATGACTGAGTTAAAATAGGTTATGAATCACCAGCTTTCTTAAGTTAATTTGATTTTTGCTGTTTGTTTTGCTTACATTTCTTAGGTCTTTGCAGTCTCCTCATCTCAGATTAGCTGTGTAAAGCTTCACAGAGTAGAATCCCTGGCTCGTCTTTATTGCCTTTGGGAAAATTCAGAAAGATTCAGTGAACTCTAATCTCAGAAATCACTATTTGCAGATGCATACTCTTGCTAAAGGCTTGTCACTCTGTAGCTCTTTAGCATTCCTCAGTGCTAAGGTTAGTGTGTTGAGAGCAGCTACTTAATGCCATCGATTATTGCCCTGTGAAATTTCAACACTTCTAGGACAACTGCAGTGGCATTACCTTGGACTTCCCAGATCTATCGAGGTGTGCGTAGGTCTCATGCTCCAGAAATATACTTACAGCCTATGGCTGCATAAGCTGGGTAGAAAAGTGGCAAGTGTGGATATGAGGTTACTTTTGTTCCAAGGTCCTCTCAGCCTGTTTTAGGTGATAATGCAAATAGGCACCTGGAGTTTTCAAAGTGAGGTGTGTTAAGTGGTAAACATCTGTTGGATGCTGGTGGTGTCAATGTGTGTAAGGCTGGAAGGTGCGATGCAAACTCCTTATTATCACAGCTGAGTCCTCTGAAGTGTCAGTAGTATTTAGGGAGGAAATGAGAGACTTGAGGTTACTCTATTTCAGAAAATTATGCAAAGACTTTAAACTTAAATCTTCGGTCCTTTCGGTTTTTAGTTCATAGAATCCCTGCTGTGCATTACTACAGTTTATTATCCTGTTCTGAAATGAAGTAAAGATAATGGCTTTTATGGTGGTGTAATTATTCCAGTATAAGTTTAGCTGCTGTGGTATGATTCTGTGTGCATAGACAAGCCATAAAGTAGATTTATTCACCTGTGGTTTTAGTCCAGCACGGCGGATTGTAGGCAGGATGCAGATTTGTCTGCTGAAGGCAGTCAGCGAAGTTTATTCTAACTTTTGTACATGTGTTAGAATTTATTGGATACATGTGCTTGTATAATCTGAGAAGTAAATAAAATTAATTCATGTTGAATGTTTTTTTGCCTTTGATTGTTAGTACACCAGCTAAGAGAGCATTTGGCTGCAAATAAGCCCAACAGAGACTAAGTCACATGAAGAGAAAGGGATCTGACCCTAACGAGCAGTTGGCACTAAAGCAAACTTCAAATAAGTTTTCTTAAAACAAGAAATCGTGCGTGGTGTCCAAATCTTCTTTGCTGGACAGTTAGTAGAATAACAACGGGCTTGCTGAACTTGGCCCAATTTCAGTGCAAAATTTAGCACAGAGCAAACTAGTTTTGTCAATTATAACAAAGTACTAGTGTGAAAGTTTTTTGTAACGAGAAGTGTTTGTCCTCTCTCTAGGAATGGATAACTTAATAGAAGTACAATTCTCATTTCACTTTCTGGTCACATTTGATTTCATCTGAGTTTCAGATACTGCCTGTTGGCTTTCACCTTCAGAACGGTGAAGCTACATCCAATGCTTGGTGTTTCCTGACTTTTCTGTTAGTGCCTCAGTTTAAATTGATTTTCCTCACTATGGTACGAAGGTAAACTTAATTTTCTTCACTCAGCGTTAATCAGAACTAAATGACTGACTTCGGTAGCTTATGCCCCCAGTGTGGAGATGTACCGTAAGCGTGTCTCGATTGCCCTAGTGTCTGAAAATGAGCAGCATCTCTCTCAAAGGCAATTCACAGAGGTAGTTCAGAGTCCCAGAAGGACATAGTGACCCCACTGGAGGGAGAGACGGAGCCGATCTAAGTGGGCACTGGGTGGACAGTTGCTAATCCTGGAGAGTTGGGTAACCGTTCAGAGTTGCTTTCCCCAGGAGCCTTCAGGGTTGGAGATTTGATCAGTGGCAGATTTGGGCATATGTATGCAAGTATTGAAGTGGACATGCCCAAGTTCTGAAGACTGGGGTGAAAATCCAGGAGAGGAAGGATACTTACAGTTTGTGTGCGCTACGGTTCAGCTGCGTGTTGGTGGAGCAAATGTTAATGTGAAGTCCCTTGATACCAACTACGTTCAGTAGTAGAGGGATTTTTTTGCACTCAATTGGTAGGTCATATTCATTTTAAACAACTGACTTTAATTCCTACTGTAGATTTTGGATGGATTGTTATTTTTAAGTTAAATATCAATATTTAGAAACAGAGCTGACATCTTAAAAAGAGAGGATTGTTGGGGCAAAATTAGGTTCATAAAAGTTCAGGAGCAAACCTTAAAGTTTGAGGGCTAGATTAGAGCAGTGAATATCTCTGTGAATAAAAAAAAATTAAGGTTATTATGAGTAAAGTTGGCTGCTGTGATTTAATTTCTTGGCTGCCACATCTGTTGCCTTTAAATGAGTTGCAGTTTTTCACTGAAGTAGCACAAAATCAGTCACCTTTTTCTACTAAAAGTTTTAACATAATTTCTTCAGCTGAAATTGAGACTTGTATGGAATTGTCTGTTGAGGTGCTGATTTTCCACATGCAGCATTTAAACACATCCAGTGTCAGTCAAACGTATCAGCGGGGATCTTGTTCTTGCAGTAGCTTTTATGAAAGTGAGTGGGTGGGAAGCAGGAAGATGTTTTGCAGTCCACTGCCACATGAGGGAAACTTAGTGTGAGATTAGCCCTTATCAGACAGTGGTAATCCACAAATGTTTTTAATTTAGACATAAATTTATAGGAAATGAAATTAATTCAGAGCTACAAAGAGCTAGTAGCTTGTTATGAGGATGCTGTCATTATTTTTCTACTCTATTCCACATACGTGAGGCCAAGTCTGAAACAATTCAATTAAGTCAGTTTATGTTTTGGATTTGTATAATTTTTTTGTGTGTGTCCTCAGAGAGAAAAGAACAAAGGAGATAAAAAAATATGTAATCCCTTAATTGATTTTTTTTTTCCTATTTATAAAAAACTGTCCAGTTTAGGCTTGGCATTAGTACTCTTTGTGTGTGAGATTTAGGTAACAAAAGAGAATTAATGTGTTCTCGAAACTCTTATCTACCAGTGAACACTGAATCCAATAACCTACCTGAAAAGTGATACTGCTTTATAATATGAATGGTATCATGAAGCTGTATCATTAAATAATATACACTCAAATACGTGACATTAAATGCTAGGAAGAACATAGGAGTTACCAGTTTGGGTCAGAAAGAAAAGACATCTTGCATAGTATTTTGTTTCTGTGGATGGTTAGGAATGAATGCCTAGGGAGCAGCAGAGAAAAACAACCTGCATAAATATCTCCGTGACTCTGCTTCCTCTGTCTCTACAGTGCAAGGACCAACTGAGCCACTTGTGCCTGGTGCATATTTAGTAACCTCTGTGATTTTCATTAATTTTGCGCAGCCTTCTCATGACCCTGGGTGAATTTTTATTCCTACTGTTGTGTAGCAGAAGGGTTTCCCAAGTTAAATAGCCATCGTGTGAAGGGGTAAAAGCAGTTGTTGGTTTTGAACGTATTTCAGTTGGCGTGCTGATTATGGTGGTGGGTGGTTTTGTTCTTCCTTCTTAAGACTAGCTGTGAACGAGCAGGTTAATTTGAGTTCAGTGTTTTGGGTTTTGGTCTGATTTTCAGGTGCCCAGTTTCTCTGTGAGATTATTGGTGTCAGCAGTAGGAAGTATATAAAGAGCAAAGCTATGCAATAAGAGTTTACGTAAACGACTTTCTAGCAGTTTTGCTGTTCAATTGGCTGAGCTTCTGTCATGTTTCATGCAGCATGACTGCTTCTGTTTTGGCAAATCAGCACACAGAATAACTCCAGTGGAATTTAATTCTTGCACTCCCTTGATGCTCAAGCACAGATACTAAATGCTTAGCCTGTTCCTGGCTTTACAAGATGCCATCTGAAACTCAGCATTTCCAACTCTGAATGTATATTTGTGATCTAAAGCAAACAAAACACCTTGGGCAGAAAATATCACAGGGCTGCTTCATATTCATCTCTGTACCTGCTTAAGTTTTGCTGGGTAGTCCCTGCAGTGCATACTGAAGAAGGAGGAGACTCCGAGGATGAAATGGTATCAATCCTGTGTTGTTGAGCTGAGCCTGGGTGCTCTCTCTTGCATGCTTTCAGAGATGCAGTGCTCACTGCATCCCCTTTAACATCTCTCTAAATAGACTGGCATGCTTGCTTCATTAGGGTGTGCAGATCATTTTTCCACAATACCCTGTGTGTAGCGTATAAAGAAAATATTTCATGGACATTTCACTTCTAAGAAGGTTTTCACTCTTGATTCACATCAGTTTATTTGAGGAAAACATGATGTATTTTATTATTTAAACTATTCTTTAATACTTGAAATTTTCTTCTAATGCCAAGCTTTCAAAATCTTACCTCACTAGAATATACTCAATAAAATAATAGAAACTGTGCTCTGTTGTTCTTACTTTTTTTTTTTTATAATGGGTTTTAAAGCAAAAGGGCATCAGTTTAAAGCCAAGCAGTATCTTATTTATTAAGAAGTGTGTAAAAGCCACAGCTGCATCCCTTAGAAACGTATTAAACCCTTTTCTAGACTGTGGATCTGGGACATCATGCCTGGTCTGTTGTTAGGTAACTCCAGTTGTTACCTTCCTCATTAAAAATGCTTGAATAATTAGTCTGAATTTGTCTAGCTTGGGCTTAATGCTGCATACATCCCTTGGCTGAACTGAGGAACAAACTGTGCTCAGAAAACAAGCAAATCAAGCCGAGTGATGATGAACGGTGCTGATCACAGTGGAGTTTTCTAAACTGTTGGTTATCAGTCAGAGGATTAATGCTGATTTTTTTGTGTGTGTTTGGTTATGTGAACATTTATTATTTTGTGAGATTTTTTTTTTCCCCAAATACTTGCACAAGTGCTTTTATTAATTGAGCTACTTTTGTTGACCAAGTTCACAAACTATTTAGTGGTACTGTTAGTTCAAGTAGTTGGTTAATGTGCATTCCAGTTTACCTCATCACTTCAGGTCACAGATACATTAAATGACTACTTCTCGTGCTACAAGAAGGGCAAACAGTTGAAATACATGCACTTGTGCTCTATCTAGCTCTGTATTCTCATTTATGTAAGAAGCTATGAGACTCATTACTGTGTTCTGTCAGGATATACGTGGTGCAGATGTGGGTGTGTACATTAGATAAAAGATGGAAAAAACCAAATAGTTTCAGAATATATTTCTCTGCCTTAAATGTAAAGAAGACACAGTTTTTCAAGCCAGCCTCTTAAGATGCCACTTTACAGCTGTAACAAACAAGTTGAGCAAAATGAAGTTGCATCATAGTTTACAGATCTGCACAATGCTCTCCTTATAACTTTAAAAAACAAGTCCAGATGCAGAAGAAAAGCAGATTCTGGGTTTGGCAAGCAGGGAGCAAGACACTCATGGCTTCAATCAAACACAAATAGGGGACCAAATAATTGAAGCATGGTGAAATCATGTATGATCACAGGTCACTCTACAGTTCCTTTCATTAATACAGTCAGATCAGTCTCCATCATCTGTTCCTTAGCCTACTGAAATTTTATTAAACTGGTGATAAAAAACCCCCCTCAAAACTCATTTTGACTCTAAAGTTATAGAGAATTCTGAATTAGATTTTAAATGTATATCACCTTTTAAACTAAATGGATCTTTAGGGATCTGGAACACTGTTTTGCTCTGCACAGTGGTACATTTTTCTAATGTCAGGCATTTTGAAAGTGCCTTTATGTAGAGGAAAATAAATAAAAAGGGGGGACTCTCAGTATTTAACTGTAATGAAGAAAATTCTTACTCTGTTCTACTGTAGTATGAAGGAATAGCCAACAGTCTAGGTAGGAGATATCAGGGAATCCCCACAGCAAGATACCAAATACCATTATCTTCTTCCAACCAATTTAAGTGCAAAAGGCAAACTATAACAATCAACTAGATTTAAAACCAAAAATGAATAAATCAAATGGCACTCCTTAGTTAACCAATTTAAATAATATCAAGTAACACTTCTTATTTTACCCATTTAAATTCATCTCTCAATTTATGTATCCTTAGCAAGGTTTTCTTTAACATCCGTTCATTCTGAATTTAGTTGAAAACTGAACTCTATATTTGTAAAATAAGAAGATATTGAGGAATAAAAGCCCCACCACTGACTCTTTTATTATGTTGGTTTAGATCAGAGAGTATGCTTTCCTTAGATGAGAAAAGGGATAAAGAAAGATGACATGTGCATGAGTCCGAGCAAAAAGTGGAAATAGAAAGAAGTTAGTGTGTGGTTTTACCGCTTTGTATTGAGCATTGCTACAGAATGCTTATGCTGTTAATACTTCTTGAAAAGTAGGTTAAAAGTCATGTGTTTGAAATTATTATCTGCTTAGTCTACTGAGTCCTACTAATGTGCCTGCCTGCCTGTCTGAATGGTTAGCCGTGGAAGAAATAGAGCTAGTCACCTTCCATCGTCCCCTAAACCGTTTATGAAGAGCGAGTGGTTTTATAGTGTAAAAGATTTATCAGTTCAAGATTGTCCTGCTATTGTGCCCTTAAAATGTTAAATGACATCTAATTATCAGTTAGTTTAAGACTTGGATCTGAAATTGAGTGGATTTTTTTTGGAAATGGCCTTTTGTAGAAACTTCCCCCCTGTCTGTGCAATCTGAGTTAGCTTTATCTTAGCACCGTGTGAATACAGAGAAGCTTCCTTATTCCCTTGCCTTTAGAAATGTGGAATATGCTTTCATTTCATTTCATTTTTCCTAATGTTACCAGGGCCCACACTTTGTCAGCCAGAGTTTGTTGCCTTTACGCGTAGAGTTCCTAACTGCTCTTCAGAACAGTTGCTACGATAAACTGCTTTTGATTATCCCTTTAGTGGCGTTTAACCACTATCACTTTTCAACGTGATGCCAAAACTGAGGAGAGCATTTCTGTGATAAAACACAGGTCTTGGTGTGGAGGCAAATACGATTAAGTGACGCTGCTTGCTTCCTGCTAGCTAATGTCTTCAGCTGCTACCATGTGGCACTGACCAAGGCAGGCAGGACTGGACTGTTATTATGTATTCTATTGCAGTAGAAAGTCATTTAGTTAATTAACTTTGGAAGGAACCTGTTCAGTTTCCAACTAGAAGGACCATTATGCTGCAGGATTGCGGTCTTCAAACTTTTTTGACCGTGCACAATAAAATCAATAAAATTCCAACACGAGGCTTAATTGTAAGTGAACGTTTTTTTCACGATTAAAAGCATTTATTAAGTCAGCTTTTTAAGTACTTCTGCTATCACTGTTTTAAATGCTTTTATCTGGATACATGTGGTTGCTTAATGAAACCACATATTCTGAACTGAGGTTGTGAAATAAAGCTCGTGAACTCACAGCATTGCTGGCATTTAAAAGCATCTCTATCAGGTTCTTGTATTTAATAGAAAAGTGATGTTGCTTTTCTTTTTCTTTTAATAAACTGAAATGGTGACTAGTAACATGACAGAAATAGAAGTCAGATATTTCATGTTGTGATATGAAAATGGAAGTAATTGGGTTTTTTTGTATTCCTAATTAAGATAATATAGTGATTTTTGCTTAGAAGAATGTTCAGTCAGAGGAACAAATAAAATACTTGGAAATTTGGTGGGTGGTGTGTGGGTGGAGAGAATTACATGCAAAAATTGGAAAGCACAGACTTTCTGTCGCTTGAAAACTTAGTTAATGAATTTGGCAAAGAATGTGTGGAATTTTAGAAATGAAAGTACTTAGTGACATCTTTAGTTTTGACTATGAATAATAAAATATTTGTGATTGAATACTAAGTGCTGGCAAGGAGTTTATAGCACCTTGCACAATATCATGAGCAACTGCAAGTTTATCTGTGTTGTGCATTTCCCTTTTTCAGGGTTTTTAGGGTCAGGGCAGTGCCTCAGACCTGTAACAGCCGCTCTGTTAACTCCCCTCCCTCCCCAGAGGGGAAGAGAAAGGGAATAAGGGAGAGAGACTCAGCCAGTAGAAAAGGGAACTGGAACAGCTTGAATGAGAATAAAAATGGAATACATGCAAATATATACAGAACCAGTATGGAACCCAACCCCCTGATGGCAATGACATCACTGTCACCACTGGTGCTGTGGAGCCGGCACCAGGGGAGTCCCAGCCTGGGCCCAGTGGCAGATGGGAGCTGTGTTCAGGAGCTGGATTCTGGTGCTGGGTTCAGGAACACACCGATCAGGGTCGAAGGCAGAATGGACGGAGTCCCCCTCGGGTGCTGGCCAGTGAAGAACTGAGGAAGAAACTGGAAGAGGACCCAGGCAGAGCAGGGCTTGACCCTCCTGATCCCTCAGCTTTATACTGAATACGATGTCTGTGGGCTGGAATCCCTCGCTGGTCAGTTTGGGGTCATCTCTCCTGTCTGCCCCTCCCTGCAGGTGCCGCCTTTTCCTCTCTGCACCCCCAGCGTGGGGCACGAGCCCCAGCAGTGGCCCCGCTCTGCACCCCAGCCCTGGGTACCGACTCTGCCCGTGGGGTGTTCCCAGTGCTGGGAGCAGCCGCTGCCTGTGCAAACTGCTGCTGCCTGCAGCCAGGGCAGGGGCTGAGAAGAGCTGAGCTGGGAAGTAAAATCCCTGACCAGAATTAGTTCTGTTCTCACTCAAACCAGGACAGATAGGAAACTAAAAAATGAAACTGATAATTACATAAACAGCATCATTTAGTGTAAAACCATCAAACAAAGGTGATTGAGGAGCTCTCTAGTTTTGCTGGGGAAATGGTGCAGAATAAATACACTTCCTTGCTTTAAAATATCATAGTAGGCTGTAACCCTGAGAACAGCTTGGAGGGATTGAGAACTGGCTAAATTACAGTTCTTGGTAAAAAGGTGGTAAGTAAAGAACAATTATTTAAGGCACTGGATTCTATTGGGTTTCTACTGATACCATTGGCTGACTCTTTGCTATTTGATGCTTTAAGTAGTTTTGAAATAAACATAAAAATCACCGCAGATCATTGTGAGGATAAGATTAGCAAAACAATCCTATATGGATGGGAAAAGCTGTAACCTGAAGAACAAACAGAAATGCACTTTACTGCAGCCAAACATGAAGTTCTACAGTTTAAGACCAGAAAATGCAGTTGGGTTTCTGTGGACTGAAAGGATTGTCAGAGATACTCTGAGCCTGCAGGCTGACATGAGCTGGGGCAAAAGACTTTGTATAATCCTCGAGTTGAAAACAAAGGTCTGAAAAGAGGGAGCAGGGAAGTGATTTTTTTGCTCCCTCTCATGCTGGAGAGACAGATGTTACACTGCCAGAGGATAGCTCTAGCACTGGTGGCTTTTAAGTCTTTGCAAACTGGATTGTATAAAATAGCCACAGGAATTATTTGAGATTAAGAGTTTATTAAAGTCTTCTTCTGTCTGAGACATATTTAAAATCTCCAAGTTAGGTTTAAGACAAAAGTTGTGAGGAGTCTTGATTACCGTGTCACTACCATAGTGATGGCATAAAGCAGAGAGTTAGTGGGCAGTGTAAGGGACGTTCCGTACGGAGTCCCTGCTCTGAGGTTAGCTCCAGCCAGGAGAGCAGGATGCTGTAGCACATCCATCCTGTGGTTGCACAGCTCCCTTTAATTCCCCCATGTCAGCTGGGAGTTGCCTTCACCCCCAAGGTAAAACTTTGCTGAAATTTTGTTCAGTATGGATGAAAAGAAGCCACTAAGCTCCTTTATGTAGCTATGAGCTCAACACTTGCTCTGCCCCACCAAAAAAAAGCCCAGGTTACCCCCCCCAGCTCCTCCAGGCAGATGGCAAGGCTTGAGCAGATGCTAAACCCTGGATTCAAACCAGTTTCCCAAGGGACAGAGGCTGAAAACAAGATTCAGTCATTAGCTGGTGGAAGCATACACAAGTGGGATGGGAGAAGAAATGCTGAGACGAAGCAGCAAAGAAATGGTCCCCGTAATAAAGCCAATGATATTCAGGTCCTGAGTAAATGCCATGGAGCTGGAGCTTTTGTAGAGCTTTTGTAGAGCTTTTAGACTAATGGGTTTTTTAATAATAAAAACAACAACAAAGTAAACCTCTGGTATATCATTTTTCTGGGTTCAAAAAAGAATGGACTTGTAACTTCTTTTTAAATAGACATCTCTTTGAAGGTGCAGGACTCCCTCAAGAATTTTTACATTTAACAGTTAATTCTGGGCAGCAAGAGGGGAAAAAAAAGTGACAGTATCTCCTAGATGAAAATACCGGATACCAAACAGCTCTTTAGTGAGGAAATATGTAACAGGATCAAATGTCTAACAGATGAAACTAGAGAATCACTGAACCAAATTCCCAGTGGCAGTAATCTGTACTCCATCCCTTGATGTCTTCTGGCTGAGACTGGATGCCGTTCTGGAAGATATGTTTGAGTAAAAATACAAGCTGTGCTTCAGTCAACCCAACAAGATTAGGGTTTTAATAAAAAATAGGTGTACTGAACTTGAACTGCCAGTACTGTACAGGATGCTGGACTAGCTGATGTGATCATAAACTGCACGACGATTTGGGGGTTGCTGTTGGCTTTCAAGTTAGATGTATCTGCTCCTCATGGCTCAGTTTCCACAAGTCCAACTACCCCAGCCCAGAACTAGCTCCAGGCTCTGCACGACAGGCAGCGGGGCAAGAGTGCAGCAGTTTCACCTCCTCCTCCTGCCTCATGCACTGGTTTCCAGCCTGTGTATTTATATTTGTATATGCATCTCTGCTTTTAGCTTTCTCTAGCCATGTTATGGAGTCCTTTCCAGCTCTGTAGCTCTACCCCCTGCAGTATTGTGCAAAAACTTACTTCACTTCATGCAGGGAAAATGAAACTAAAGAGGCAGTTTCTTATAAGCCTTAGTAGCACATAGAGAGAGACAACGAAAATGGTGAATTCTGTGCACAAAAGCATTGAATTTCACGGCCCTTAGGGAAAATGCCAAACTTACAAAGCTGCAGAAAGGTGGACCCGTGACACCCTGGAGAGATAAGTGGGAGACAGTAACTGGTACTTGTGGCACTAAGCTGGCACTACCAGTTGAAGCTGGTAGCAGAAGTGTGTTTAACTCAGTTGTACAGCCACAGAAGTTACAAATGCATCAAATGGAATGTGTTCTGTCATTGTGAAATGAAAGCTCACGCTGAAGATCACAGACTTGCTGCAAGTGAGCACAACATGTCCTCAGAATAATGACTGCGATCACTGTGTTCTCCGAGAATCTTTTCTCTTTATATGCATTATGGGCATGGGTTTATTTTATTTTTGCAAGAAAATGAGTATGTCCTTTTCTTACCATTCCTTAAGTAGGAACCCAAGCTCGTTTTTTCATGTTTGTTCCTAAAAGGGGCACCTGTGGATCAGATGTGATGTGGACTTAAAATTGTGATTTAACAAAAGCGGGTTCAGAAAATGTTCATAATATCTGATAAATATCAGAATGAGTGCATTGCAAATAATGTTTTTTGTTATAAGACCAAATTATTTTCATTTCCTTCTTTTACTTGCATTATAGATGTTACCTGATTAGCACTTTTATTAGGTGACTCATAGTGTTTATTCTTTGCAAAGCTTTACAATTGAGTGCTGCTGTCCAAATGGGATGAACAATGTTTTCTCTTGGGTTATACTGGTTTAAACACTATTTCTTGTTAAACACTATTTCCTTCTTTAACAAAAGTGATTATAACGCTGAGGAAGGGTAAACATAGGACCCACTGTGACCTGTACGTAATTGCTAAAGAAATACAGGCATTATGGTTTTATTCATCTCTGGTCTACCTGTGGGCACATGTCTGTGTTTCTTGATGACCAGTAACTGCTTCTGCAGAATAATGGGTGGGTGAGCTGGGGGAGAGGTTGGGCTACAGCTGGGTATCTGCCCGTGACATGCAAACACATAGGACACAAAGCTTTATCTTACTTGGCTTCTGTGTGAGCAGCAGCCCAGATGTATCAGCGTAATGTTCCACCTAGGCTAGCTGAGTTAGTACAGAGCTGGCCCAGAAATTCATGCTCCTGTGGCTTCTAGGCTCTTGGTAGCCAACAGCTCAACTAAAAATAGCTTAGTCAGCCTGGCCTGTGGGACAAACACGCTCTTGATTGCTTCATGCTCATTCCAGTGGCTGGAGCAGCAAGGCAGGGAGCGTGTGTGGAAACACCAGAACCGTAATGCCCGTGCCCGTGTCTTGGCTGAACGAGACTCCGTGTCTTTTCCAAGTGTTCTGTGGAGTAACAAAGTGGAAGACACTTTCCCCTCATTCTACCCTTTGAACGCATGTGACCGATGCACAGAGGGCTGTAAAGTGTTCTCAGGATAACAAAGAGCTGCGTCAGCTTCCTCCCTGAGTGCTCCTCATACACCTTGGTTCCCCTTTGCCAGCCTTCTGCTGTTCTACTCAGAACAGAACGTGAAATGAATTTTCATTCATGTTTCTGCTGGTTGACAAGATAAAATAATGAATTGCTACAGCTATGTCAAGCTGAAAGTTTATTAAAGTATTTGCATGAAATTGTATCACTCATACAGCAAGTAATTCCACATATAAAAAAAGCCAACGTGCTGGTTAAGCTGCAGTAAGGATTTCTGCAGAATAAGGGCATACCAGCTTTTTTTAGTTCTTATAAAACCTTCCTGTGGATTCCTTTTATTTTCTCCACGCTAGCTTTTCTTATTCAGAAATTATTACATCACATTAATAATGCCTTACACAAGCAGCTGACATTTCTTTTCTGCAGTCCTTGCCTTTAGCCCGTTTTCTGTAGGAAGCAGGACAGAAAGCTGATCCTCTAGTCTGTCCACAGGCAAAAAGGAGCTAGGATTGTGTGCAGGAGAAAACGTATGCGAATTTCCTTATCACAGGTATTTGTAGATCTGGCTTTCTGCATTCAGCCAAGCTATTTGACAGGGAACTTGTCTAGGACTGGCTGCATAATGTTCAAGATTGAAATAATAAAGAGGTTTCCTTCCCAGAACTGCCTTAGGTGAAAACAGTCTATACTTACGAGAGCGTCCCCATTTAATCTCTAATCCTGATTAACAACTGACTCCAGGATGCTCATTTACGACGACAGTGCTATCAGTCATATTACAGCTTTTTCAGTTAATTGAATAATTTCCCATAGGAATACACATGAAGCAATTCCTTTCTCAGAATGTTGGCAGCTTTTCTGAAATGGTTCAGTTAAACACATTCTGAGCCCTTTGGTGTTGCTCTGAATTTTAATTATTTGCCATTGCAGGATAGGGGTCTACTGATGACCTGGATACTATTTCTTAAAAACCATGTGTGTGGCTGCACATAGCAAGGGGGAGAGGTTTGTTCTTAGCGGATTTGTTCTTGGCCTACTGGTGAATGGTTAGTTTCTGGAAGAACTTAGACATCAGAGGCCAGATGAGGAGAAATACTGGGCAATCTGACTGCAGGCATCTTGTATCTCACGGAAAAAGCGAACCAGAAGAAAATATGGCATGACATTTGCACATCTTCTGATGAGACCATGCATTCCTCAATTGTGAATTGTGAAACACATCACAACAGGAAGAAAAAAAATCATCCTGTTATCTTTTCCTCTCTTCATGTCAAATGCAATTCATTAAATTTATCTGAAGGTTGTGAGGACTCCTTACACTATGGACAATATCTAGATGTTCTAAAGGTTTTCACCAGAAGTTTTGCCTTTTTTTTTTTTTTTTTTTAGAAAAAAAAGTAGTATCAGGTTTTCCTACTTTTATTTTTTTCTTATCCTTTCTTCTACAATTGGTTTTACACTCACATATTACCTGAACACACTTCTCCATCTTTTTTTCCCCATCAGAATTGTTATTCCACATTTTTTTCCTGAATCATGTGTCAAACCACTGTGTCATTATTTTCTAAGTCTTTGTCAATGCTCTGACCCCTTGTCTACTTCTTAAGAATCTGGCAGCAAAAGGAGATCACTCAGCTCTTGCATGAGTTCCAGAGGGTGGTTCTGCTTGGGTGTTTGTGAGGATAGTGGAAAAAAGCAGCTTAAAACCACCTGATTGCACTCTGCAGCACTAATTTCTGTCATCACCCCAGCAGATTAGACACTGTCAAAGCTTACACCACACCCAGTATGCGTTCAGTACTGGGAGGTGGCCTGAAGCTGGATGTCCAGACCAACGATCTTCGTGAGTTACCTTCATATGAACCCTGAGCTTCCCAGATAAGGCACGTTATGGGCCCACATGGCTGGATTCTGCAAGGTGGTTACATCAGGAACAGCGACACGGCCCACGGGAAGGTGACAGTAAATGATGTGGTTGAGCCTGGACAGAAGAAGCCTCAGACACAGGCTGTTTAAATGGGCCCTGGAAATCTCCACTTCTGCTTTTTTTCCACCAGTACACCATTCCCAGCGTTACTTTGGAACAACTCTGTGCCCGTTCACTGAGGCAGTTCAGGAACTAGTCCAACGAAGAATAAACCAGCAAAAAAGAAAAGCAAGAGTATTCAGTGAGATCAAAGGTCCCTGCTCAGGTTCACTGTTTGCTCCTTCCCTCTTGAATTTGTGTCCCCAAGAATCAAAAGCCAGAAACTTCTCCCAACACCCCAATATAGATCCTAAGCTCTAGTTTGATGGAGGTGAAACTCCAATTCCACATTTTTACACATCTGTAAAAACAGTCTGAAAAGTATGTAATGGCACCTAAAGAGAAATTAAAATGGGTCTTTGACCAGACTAAAGATAGAGGTTTTATCAGCACAAAATAACTTAGATTTGGGAACTTTTGCCCTGCAGACAGGTATGTCCAGCTACCTTACTGCTAGAAATTAGAAGGAATCCTTGAAGGAACATATTCCTCTTCAGAAGGAACGTTTGAATTTTCAGCTATGTTACTATAAAGTCAGCTGCAGACAGGGTATAAGTTCAATCATTACATTTAATCCTAGCCTAGTATTAAAGATGAGTCACGCCTAAGGGGTGTATCCCAGAAGAAGGGCACATACATTCCCTACACAGAAACTGGCACAAGTAATAAACACCAGATTATAAATACCTCAACAAGCCCTGCGTGCCTCGAGTCTTGCGCAACTGTTCTGGAGTTGAGCAAGGACTCTCCTCGCAGCTCCACATGCTCACTCTCTTCCTGCACTGCCTCCCTTCTCTCTGCATGGGATTTGGGCCGCTGCTCCTGTTGGCAGCCCACGCCAGCACTGCGCTCCGTGACCTGTGGGCTGTGCTGGGCTTCACAGGTGCCTGCAGAGGGCTTTGAAGAAGGAGACACTGAGCAAGAATAAGGTGCCGGGAGGATTTTCCTGCTTTGGAAATATTTTGCCTTTCTGTGCTACCCATCTTAAAGAGCTGACATTGGCTGAACTCTTTAACATGTTTTCTACCTGAGCCCGTGGCCAGAACTTGATGCTGTAGGCTAGACTAAGAGCTGGGATGAGGTAGTGGACAGTGAGGTGGAGCTGTTCACTAAGTTGCAGCTTACTGTTGCAAACAGTAAGTTAAGTTATTTCTGTCAGGACACTTGAGGTTCCCTGTACTGTAATGAAAACTCCCTCTCTTCCAGGTATTTTTAGTCAGAGCTTTGTCCTTTTAGAGAAAGTGCTTTCCAAGCCTGGGAACAAAAAAAGAGTAACAAACCACAAAAGAGTGAGAAGTAAGGTCTCTGAAGGCTGGTACTACATTAAAGAAACCCGATGGAGCTTTCATGACCCTGAGTTGGGATGGCACGAATTTATTACATGGCATAAATTTATTACAATCTATTACAATTATTATCATTTATTTCACTCCTAATTTGCAGCAAGACGAGATCAACTTTAATTCCTGTCTTCTAGTATTCAAATACAGGATGTAAGCAGGCTAACCAGCAATGTTTCTTTCCCCATTTCATGTGCAACATGGGGACATGCAATAGGAAAAAAACAATGTAGCTGGCTGTTTAAGGTGATCTATGAACTATTAATTCGGAACAAGAGCTGCATCAGAGCTGAGAATGTGGCTTTTCATTTTACCTTTTGGGATAGAAACGTCACAGCTATCTATTTTACTGTGTTTCTAATTAATTAAGCAGTAATGAAAGCAGGTACGTGCTATTAAAAATGTGCATTTGGTACATTTGTACATATATCTGTGTCCAGTGCATGTAAATATGTGTACATACAGTATATACTTATGTACATATAATGGGCACCAGGAGTTAAAAACCATACCTTCTATAGAAAAACACCAGGAGAGAAATGCATCTGAACATTTATGATTCTGGAGTTCAGAATCAACTCACTTTAATGCTCAAAAGCTTTGCTCTCAATTGTTTAATTCATTTTTCAGCTTCTGTCCTTGAGCACTGACTTTTATAAATAAAAGCTTTCATTAACTCTCCTTCTGGCACCAAGATATTTCTAATCCATCATTCATACAAAGAGAGCTATCCAGCTACAAATATGTGCTTATTTCTATTTATCTCACTTGTTGGTGACATTTTTCTATTAATTTTAATCAATGCAGTCCATCCTGACTTGTCTTCTGTGCAGACACTTATTCACCAGTTACAGCCTCAAACTCTTTATCATAATGAATGAAAATAAGAAGTACGAGCTCATCAAAACCCACAAATCCCATTCCTTGCAAAGGACATAGGTTTATTTGGTTTAAATTAGAAGCTGGATAGAATGACAATCAGATAAATGTTTGAGGTTTAATATCTGACAAGTATTAGTTAGTTTACACAGTACTCAAGCATTTTTGGTTGTACTCCAGCAAAACCATACTTTGGAGGACTGAGAAGTGGACTCTTTTCAAAAATTCTTAACTCCATTAAAGCTTGCTGATACATGAACATTGCATCCATACAGCTAAATTAATGTAGATGTGCTTCAACGAAATTAAGACCAGCTTTTTGGAACAACATCCATATATCACACCGATAGTATCTTTAAACAAATTTGATGAAGTTGTTGTAAAAAAGAGTAGGAAAAATCACTAACGCCATGTGTACTTTGGCTTAGTTTACCTGTTACGTCCATGTAGTTTTCTATTTTATTTTGTTGTCTAGATTTCCTTCCTGTGTGACATAAGTGAAGCTGAGGAAAGATCTTTCTCTAATATAACACAACTTGGAGAATTACAGGAGTGTAACACTTAACACTCCAGGTACAGGCTTCACAGGACTGTAAATCTTTTTTTTAAGGCAAAGGTGGAATTAAAAGAATGCATCTGCCACAGGATAGAAATTCTTTTGTTGAATAATAATGGATCTGCTAGTACAATTTTGTTCGAAACTCTTGAAAAGGCAAGATGCTTGAAAAGCATCTCCTGGATGTTTATGTACTGCTATACTACAGACCTCTCAGAGTGACTGCACCAGACTCTTCCTCCCCAGCTTCTTTGCCCATCTGTGCTCCGAGAGCAAGGCCTCTGGCTGCTCTCCTTTCTGAACTGGTTCAAGCATGTACGTTCTCTTTCACTGGGACTGCTGTTGGGTTTGGGAACTCACCGTCACCTCCACACGCAACGCCCAGAACCCACGCTGAGACAACGTGGCACCATCACTGAGGCACGTCAGGCTCAAAACCAACCAGAGATGATATGCTGAGTGCTTATAACCTTCAGGCTTTGCCCACCCCAATCCTAACCAGGGCAGGGAAGAAGCGGCAGGAAGAAAGCACCTGTACCAAGTCCTTTTCACTAAACGTAAGGAATGATGTGACCTATCGTGCCATCGCTGCACACGTTTCAGCTGGAACAGCGGCTGGGCTCTGCGATGGCTTCCAAGGGGCACAGGCAATAGCAGGCACCCTGAACCTGGCCACCTGGCCAGCTACGTGTCACAGCTGGGCCCTCCATCCTTCTCCTGGGAAGGGTCTCAGGCAGGGACGTGAGCTCTGGTGTCAACTGCCTTTCAGGTTGTTAAAACTTTCTGCAAGCTCCTACCTCTCGAGTTGCCAGCAAAGTAGTTCACTGGTCTGTGTAAAGCAAAAGCAGCTGCTTTATTCTGAAGTTTAAACTGGAACAGAGTAATGTCTGGCCATATTTATAGATCACAAAAATGTGAAGATAATTCAGTTTTCTTTGTGGTGGTCAGAAAGAAGACAGTAATAGGGGAAAAAGGGAGGAAAGGGTTCTAAATCTGCACTTCTCAAGAAATTATACCTATCATTTACTTTTTGATTAATGCTCCCAACTTTGATAGTTTTCAGCTAGAAGCTCTCAGGACTAGCATCCCTCTCAGTCCCTCTTCCTCCTCCTTCTTGCTGACAATCACCATGACTCAGTCCACAAAGCATGGGCAGTGTGAATGACTTAGCCATGTGTCATGTGCTCCACTGGTCCATCTAGGCGTGATTTAAAAAAGGAGCAAGTACAAGGTTGGGGTTTTTTTGTGCTGTGGGAAGAAAGCTTTTTCAATTTGATAAAAATAAAACATTCCATTCAACCACCCACAGAAGGAAGTGACTTCATACAGCTGACCACTTAGCTGATGCCTTAGTAATTGGCAGTATGTTTTATTTCTTTCCAGCGGGTCAAAAAAGCATTTTTCCTTTTGCTTCACATATAAAGAACTCTTATTCTGAGTTTAAGGCATATTTTCCAGAACCCAATTCATATAAAGCTTGTAGGTACCAGTCCCATTCAGTCTATAGCCTCTGAGTACAGACAGTGCTGCTCCCCCTGGTAAAGCCACTCAGCAAACTCCAGCTGGAGACCAGGGTGCTGCTTCTTCCTCTGATGAACGCAGTAGCGTGCAACGTGTGTTCCGTAGCAGGAAGGCCTTAGGAAGGAGCTCCACAGACAGAAGAGATTTATGTTGCTTACAAAGTTATACGTTATGTATGGGGGATACTTTATACTTGGAGTAAATCTATTTTCAGTCCAGGGCTGTCATTCTCAGCACGCCACGGAGTGAAGCTGTTTCATGCAGCCACGTGTCGAAAGCTTCCTTGGTCACCCCCTGAGTCCCAGTCACCAAAACTCTTTCTCCTCTGAACACATAAGGCATGGGGCTCATGGTGGTATTTTTCATTCTTTGCTTTCTTTCCAGTAAATGAATCTGATTTCGTGTTTTAAACGGACATTCTGAGTTGCTTTATTTACAGAGCAAGTCCTAATGAACATACCCCAGACACATCTCTTTTTTTTTTTCCTGAGTGAATGCAGAGGTCCTGTGGATATTTGTTAGGTGTGGACGCCTTTGGAGGTGACTATTTAAATTATCAGCAGATACCAAACACCACTGACAGTTTCAAAGTTTAGTCAAATAGCCAACAGATTCACAAAAGCCACATCCTGCCCTCGGGGAACCAAGAACAGCATAAAAGAGATAATCCAAGTCCTCTGATAATCTAGTATAACAAGTATCACCTATGCAGGATATTTCAACTTCAAAGTGGTCTGGTTAATGAATCCTTAAATCTGACTCTGGCAGCAATTCAGAAAACTGGAGCTCTGTAACACTGAGTTGATTAGAGTTCTCCTCTCTATTTTTTATGAGACATATACTAATGCTGGGAGCTTACTGCAGAATCAGCATCCCAGGACTCCTCTGCAGCCCATGTGCTTGTACTAAAGAGAAAGGGGAGCATGGAACAAGCTGCACACAGGGGGGCCACGCAGCAGGTTAATGAGAAGTCAAGACATCCACTGAAGCAGGCTCTCTGCCTGACTCCTTGGCTCCCAGGGATTACTCAACAGCAGACACGCCAGGCTGGGATTCATGCCCCACCATACAAACCACTACACCTCTAAGAGAGCCCTTGCAGCATTTGGAATCTACTCTGTAGTTTTAAAATTGTGTTACAAACTTTATTTCATCCTTCAGTATGTTCTTCTCCTCCTGGTTCGGGATGACTCGGTGAACAGTTTTCTGCAGAATACAATTTCACTTCTAACATTCTTCAGCTTATTATTGATTTGAGGTTCTGTCAGAAGTTATCCAGACAAGAAAGAAGTCCCAGTGTTTGAATCATTTTACCTGGAGTACCAGAAGCAACGGAATAATCAAATAGAGGTGACAAACATGATGTGAATTTACAATAGAAGAAAAAAAAAAGCTATCTGTTACAGTGTCAGCAATTCCCATCTTGCTAGGATGTACCATGTTCTAGTGAAAGGGCTTGAAAAAACAAAGGGTTCTGTCATCTGGCATCAATGCCTAAAGCAATAAATTCATAGACCTGACTAGCTCCTCAGGGCGCTGGCATTTCTGAATCAAAAATACTTATATTATACAAATAGAACATATTTTTAAAAATAAATAATAATAAAAAATAGTAAATGGCATGATTTAATGAAATAATTTCAAGCAATTTGATTCTAAGTGTAAGAAATTCTGAGTAAATTAAAGCTTTATGTGGAATCTGCTCACGAGTTGAAGTTCTATTTGGAATCTGATGGCAATTTCTAGTTTGGATTATTTCCTTGCGCCGGGTTTGGCAGGGGCTGTACTTGTGCAATACCCTATCAGCCTACTCAGATCCTACGGGAATCACCGACTTCCTGCAGACACCTAACACTGTAACACAAGGAACTGGTTTTTGTCCAGTGTAGCCATAAAGCAATGCTTCTAAGAGGTCTGCATCTTCCTCACAGCTTTATAAAGAGCTATGGTCTCCGAAAATACAACCCGTAAAACTCAACAGCTACAAAATGACTTATCTGTTGTATCCTGTGCAAGCAAGTTTAAAAGGTGCGTTGAGTGGTGGTGTAGTTGGCTGCAGACAGAGCGCTCGTCAAGGAGGCTGAAGTCAGAACAGCGTCCAGTTCTCTGACGAGAGCTCGCTTTCTAGAAAAAGACCCTGAAGAAGGGCTAAAGGTTGGTAGGTAAATACAGCTGGAAGAGGGGCACCGAGTGACACAATCTTGCCCTCGGCCGACAAGTCTGCCCGGAAGAATCGGATGCACCGTGTGGTGCCCGAACAGCTTCAGCGCCTTCTCCGCGGGGAACGGCTGCTGGGCGGGAGAGCGGAAAGGTTACGAGACGTCCTACTGCCAAGAAGCTGCGGGAGAAAAGAGGTGCTCTGGGGTCAGACTCTGCTTGAACGCCAAGGAACCTGCGGACACTGGGCTGGAGCTTTTCCGAGGAATTTCCAACCCGATCTTCCCGCCAGGCAGAGGCGGGAAGGAAACCCCGCCGCGGCTGGAGGCGTTTGCTCCTCCCGGGAAAGAGCTGTCCGGATCACTCCGAACAGCGCAACCGACGCGTTCTCCTCGCAAGGAACAAACGGGCTCGGAAAACCAAAACCCCAGAATCCAGCACGGAGCCCAGCACAGAGCCCGCCCGCCCCGCGGGGCTCTCACCGCCCTCTCCCTGAGAGAGGCTCCACCCCCGTTCACAGCCCTTCAAGCGGCCCCGCGCCTCACGCCGCTGCCGGGGTAAAACGAACTCGCAGACGGCCCCATCCCGCTCCACGCGGGCCCGGTCGCCCTGTGTTTCCAGCCGGGGCCGAGAGGCCGGGCCACCGCCCCCCGCCCGCGCTGCGGGGGGGTACCCAGCGCCGTATTTACCCCGACCGAGCGCATGCACGATTACCCTTCGGGACGGCCCCAAAAGGAGGTGTTACCGTATTTACCGCCACTAACCTAGCGCCGCGTTTCAGGACGTGGGGCCTGGCACGTGCTCCCGTATATCACGGCGCGGAAGCGCACGTCGTAATGCCCCTCCATAAGCGCATGCGCGGTGGGGCGGCAGGCGCGCGCGCCCCGGTGGGGTGAGGAGGAGCGGCCGGGGCCGCTCCGCCTCCTTCCCGCGGCTCTCGGTGCCGGCGAGGCCTGGCCCCGGCCCCGATTTGCCGGCCGGCGGGCCCACGGTGTGACGCGGAGCTATGGCGCAGCGGAGGACGGCGGAGCGCGGGCCTTGCCAGGCGGCGGCGGAGAGCGCCAGGCACCAGCGGCAGCTTCTAGAAGGTGCCGGGGGCTGGGGGCGGCGGGAGCGCGCGACCTCGTTCCGACCGCGGCCTCCCGCCCGCCGGGGCCAGGGGGTCGCTCCCCGCTGCCGGCCGGCGCCACGGCCCCGTCGTGCGGGAGCGCGGCCGCTCCGCGGGGGGGGGGGGGGGGGGGGGGTGTGGGGCCGGTTCCCGCCGCGGGGGCCGTCAACCCCTCCCGGTGGCCGGGGGGCTGGGGGGGCCACGGCCCGGTCGGGAGGAAGCACGCGTGGGGCGGGCCGTGTGTCTGCGTGTGATCACACGGCTGGCACCACTGGAGTGCAGAAAGTGGCAGGAAGTGCAGTTCGCCGTATTTTCCTTTTCTGCCCGGTAAGGTTTCGGTTTGTTTTAGTTCGGTTCGGTTGAAGGTGTCATTGCCAGCGCCTCCGGAGAGGTGCTGGCACGGGCAGCCCTGCCCGAGCAGGGCCAGCGCCCACCCGTGCGGTGGCCAAACGCTGGAGCCCACGCGGGCGGTCGCTCGCCCGGCCGGCTCCCCGTGCTGCGGGGTTTTCAGCGCCCAGTCGCGGGCTTTCCCAACGCCGCCGTGTCAGGGTGACCCGCTCGAACGCCGCGCCTTGGCCTTGGCGTCGTGCCACCGGCATCTGCGGGTGGAAACGCAGCCTTGGCCTTTGTCGTTTACCTCGGGTGACCGAGACACCTCGCCCTGGTCGCTGCCCAGCGCTGCCAGCTCAGCGGTGTCTGAGGAGAGCGAGGGGTTCAGTACGTGCACGCCCGCTCACGCAGCCTAGGGTGGGTGCAGAGAGTTCTTACTGGTTATTTCTTTGTTCAGAATTCTTTTTTTTGAGGAGGAACCTTTTTCCTGTGAGGGTGACAGACAGTGGAACAGACTGCCCGGGGGGGTTGTGGAGCCTCCCTCTCTGGAGATATTCAAAACCCTCCTGGACGTGTTCCTGTGTGGTCAGGGGGGTTTCGAGGTCCCTTCCAGCCCCTGACATTCTGTGATTCTTTTTGCACGTAGCTGCGTTTGTGCTCATTAAGGTATTGCACATCGATGGGCACGCTGGTAAAAAGCTAAAGCATCAAAGAGCCCTAAAATGTAACTGTGTCACTTGTACTCCCTTCCTTCATTTACACAGACTTCAGAGGGCAATATAAACTTACATAGACATACCCAAGAGAGGTCTTATATGAGCGTAAAATACACGTAATTCCCAAGCCTGGGAACTGTCATCGGTATATCCCAGCCTGGTTGGTGTGTGTTTGTGTTTACACAGGTCTTTCTTCCTCTGAGGAGGGCCCTAGGTAGCTAAGTGGCTGTGCCTGCTAGGAGGAAAACAAACAGCCTGTTTCAAAGTTGCATTGTACATACCTGAAGATTTAACTTCCCATTAAATCTCTAGTCAGCTAGGCTGGCAGAAGATTTCTGACAAAAAGGAAAAAAAAAAAAAGGCATGGGTTACTTTGTTTTGCTCTATTTTTCTCTTTACAACTGTATTTATCAATAGAAGCTTTAATTACTACAGATCATAGAAGTTGAATTCTCTGGGATGCTTGGCAGCATACGAACTTCAGACTTGTGTGGAAGCTTTTAGGGAATGCGAGCCGTGTGTTATATATGTTATTGAAAGCATTGGTGGGAAGATGATGTCCACAGAGAGCTTACCTTAACATTTCCTTCAAGTTTGCAACCTATTGTGAGGTGCGTGGGGGGTGTGTTGATGTTTTGGTGTGTCTTAACTTTGTTCTTGTTTCATTTCAGGGAAAGCCCAAGCAGAAGGTGGATCAGCTCGGACATCGCTTCTTATTTTAGTGTCCATCTTCTTATCAGCTGCTTTCCTTATGTTCCTGGTATATAAAAACTTCCCACAACTTAGTGAGTAAGTATCTTGGAGAAGATTAATTTATTTGCTTTCATTCAGTGTCAGGTTGTAGAGAAGCCTACATGGAGTTAAGTGATTTTTAAATTGACCTGAGTTAGTTACAGACATAACCGCTTTGGTTTTCTTTTGTGTTTTTCAAACTGGAACTTGAGCTTAAATCTAGAACGTCAGGATACAAAGCTTAATATTGAAATACTGCCTGGTAGGATCTGTGTAAACAGAGCTGTACTTGACCAGGAGTGTCGGACAGTTGAGACGCTGTGTTTTGAAAAGCTGCCTTCTATGACTTTAGCAATGCTTACTCACTGTGTTCCTCTCCTTCCTCAGTTGAGAGCTAAAAGGTGCTTGGCTAGGGCTAGGTTTATATCAGAACTCCTTCTGCACTGGCCTGACTGGAGGCTATCATCAAAAGGGCACGTTCTCCTACATAGCTAAGCTTCGTGTTCTCTTTTTCTCCTTTTTGCTGCATCCAGTACTCGGGAGGGTCAATGGTTTGACAAGATGGAAGCCTTGCTTCTCTGACAACTTTCTTTTCATTTAGTAGTTAATTTTCTCTATGATTAACTTGTTCAACAAGTTCAGTGTGCAGCAGTCTGGTCACTAAGTCTGATACAGAGGAATAGAGGACACTGAACTGTGCTGCCCAGGGTTGCACCAGATTAAGGTGTGACATGGGATTTTGCTCTTAAAGCTTTGTTTGTTGTGAGGTAAAGCTCTGCTGCTCTTGCTGCACTTCAAATGTTATGATCCTGACACTGAGGCAATTACAGTTGGTGTTGGCTGAAGTGTTGACTGCTGTTCAGTTGCCAGGGTTTGGTTTGAGTAATAATTTCTTTTTGATCAGTACTTGGTAAGAAGAAAAGAATAATCCTAGAAATGAAGCAGATTATTGTAGTAATAAAAAAAAAAAGGCTTGCAAATACGTAGAAGTGAGGATTTTCCAATACATTGCACACTGTAAATATTAAGAGTTCATCTGAGAACATTATCACAACAATAATTATGTGGTGTGTTTGTAGTTCAGTGATATAGGATATCTAGTTATCTCCATGTTCAGTAAATAATTTTACTATGCTGTTTGATTATATTTACCACCATTCCTGCTTTTGTTGTTGTTTGTTTTTTTTTCCAGAGAAGAAAGAGAATGTATAAAGGTTCCTAGAGATATGAATGATGCAAAGGCCTTGGGAAAAGTCCTGTCCAAGTATAAGGACACATTTTATGTTCAAGTATTAGTGGCTTATTTTGCCACATATGTTTTGTATCCTTTTTCTGATCTAAAAGAC